>JANAVB010009994.1:10011103-10041103 GCA_029216955.1 Iris pallida
AATCCTCTTTAAACTATATCATGTTCTCCTCCATTGTGATCAAATTCGTTTAGAATTGATCGGGAATAGGAGTTAAGGCCCCTATAAGAATAGAAGGTTCGAAATTGTTCTTCCTGGTTACCAACAACTCGACTGTCACGACCAGCACCCTAGGTAGGGGCACAAGTGCGTAACAACGCCCAGCCTACACCGTAAAAACGGCGTAGAATGCTGTAGGTCTGCTAGCTAACAAACAGTATATAATAACCTGTCATCTCCGCACGGAGGTATATAATATGAAATACTGATAAACTCAGTCACAATCTGGAAGGAAGAATCATGGCACGAAAACTAGATAGATAAAAACCACAAGTGCAATATCCAGCTCAACAACGAGAGAGAGAGACAAAGTAATATAGTTATACAATCCCAAATATAATATCATAGACATAAGTAGCAAGCTGGAGACAAGGTCCAGTCCAAAATATCTACTATAACTAAACTAAGCTAGGGGCTCGTCGGGCGGAGCTAAGCCCTGCTGAACCTGTAATGCCCCAGTCCCAAAATACGTAGGACTAGAACGTAATCATGCCAGCTGTATACATACGAAGTATATGGACCATCATATGTATACATAAACTGTAAAATGCAGTAACCAAGGCACTAAATCTCATCCACAAAGAAAATAATGATATAAAAGCAACTTTGAATTAGTCATGTACACAATCGTTGGGCGGAGACAAATCCACTACCAACAAGTATGGAAAAATACATGGAAACTATAATGAGTTTGGCGGACGAAGCGAAGACGATCAAAGTGCAATCATCCTCAAAGAGATGGTGACGATCATGGCCACGACTAGAACACCTGCGAAAGACAAGAACACACACCTGGCAAGATAACCAGGTCCTCAGAGGGACGTAACAAGATACAATAAATATGCCATATAAATACTGAATATAAAATATGCCACAATCAAAGAAAGTGACAAAACAACAATAAGGTAATCTAACCGTACTAAAGTGAACATGCAATTAAGAACAAACCTTTCGTCGCATGAGCCCTGGCTGTAAATGGGATCTGGTATAGTCCCCACTTGGGCACCAGTGACCTAAGAGCATGACGTTCAAAAACGACAGTGGCCAACCTGAGAGGCTCATACCCGTATCTCCAGCGGAGCTTCCGGGTTATAAGGAAAGTGCAATCGAAGCCCATACGACAAGGAAATGTTCTCCCCATCCAATGTACCTGTCAAGTCGCATCCACGACCATGTACCTCTACTAACTGCTAAGTCTCCTAACATGCCTCTATTAGCAGTTAGCCCTAACGCATGCACATGGGGGATCAGCCCACACGCAAGAACCTCTACATGCTACTCATCTCACACATCCTCGTGGTATAACTGTGTCAAGGTATATGCAATACACTACAACGGTAATCCCTTAACTCTAGGTACATATGCAATCAAAGGATAAATAATAAAGTACATCTAATATTACTGAGCATGCAGTAAATCAAGAACTAAAAATAAATGAACAGTGATATGTAATAAAATGCAAACTAAAAATAAACAGTATAATGGCAAGGTATCTTGCCTGGTGTGTCTCTTGGAGTGGGACGATGATCGAGCAAGTCATGTTCTGTCCAATAGCCATGGTCGATGCAGCATGGTTCGAATTCACGAGAAAATATGAATGGATGATTAGTCATTGCTAAGGGTGTTTAAGCAAGGAGAAATTGAGGTGATTACGTATATAAATTTAAAAATATTTTTATGTAATTTCTTGAAAAATACTTTATATATATATATCAAATTTGAAATTAGTCAATTATACATTTAGATGAATACTTGAAAATATCGCAATTCGTTTTTAGGCTCATATATATAATATACATAAATATTGTAGAAAAGTAACTTTCCGTTAGTCAAAATATTTTACTAAAATATAGTAAAAATAATTTTTAGGGCTATAGTGGTGTCAAAATAATTTTTGGAAAAATATGCGTTATAAATTTTATTTAAATAAACAACATAATATACTACTAATTCTAAAAAAAATAATAATATAATAATAATACTAATAACAATAATAATAATAGTAATAATAATAATGATAATAATAATAATAATAATAATAATAATGATAATAATAATAATAATAATAATAATAATAATAATAATAATAATAATAATAATAATAATAATGGTAGATAAAATATACACTAATAACTCTACAGCTCTTTCCCCCTCCCCAAATTCACTTATTGAGAGAGAGAGAGGACAAGGGTTCGGGAAGGGTTACCAGCGGCTGCTCCGGCCGGCGGTCGGCGCGGATGGGCGACGGAGAAGGACGGTCGCCCTGGTGCTGGCGGATGGAGGTGGCCTAGCGCGGATCTCCCCGGCAGGCGGGCGGACGAGATGTGGAGAAGACGGCGCGTTGGCCGCGAGGGTTCAGGCGGTGGCTCCGACGCTGTTGGTTCGTCGCGCCGGGGCGGTCAGCGACGAGCTACGGCGGAGACGCGACGGATGAAGTGGGAAGCGGCCGGGACTGGAGCGAGTGACGCGACGGTCCAGATCCGACGATGATCGGTGCTGACCGCGCGGCAGAGATGAAGGAGTGGCGGCGGCCGGGGTTTTCGGAGCTCGACGACCTGATGGAGGCGGAGAGCTCGGAGGGTGCGGCGGCGCTCCGACACGGCAGGGGTCCACGCGGTCTGGCGCAGCGCCGGAGATCCCCAGCGGCGTCGGCGCGCACGCCAGCGACTCCTCCGCGGTGGTGCGGGAACGCTAAATCCCGCGGGCCGAGGTGAGAGTTTCTTTCCCCTTCTCCTATTTCTGGTGGTGGTGATTGTGGTATTGTGGGGTTTCTTCGGGTGGCCGCGGTGGTGACGATGGTGGTCGGAGGGGCTGAGTTCGGCCGAGGTCGGACACGCGGCTGATATGTGGCTGATGATGATGAACGAGGACACAGACACGGGGACACGATTTTGTGGTGTTGGTGGTGATGGCTTGCAGGGAGGAGCATGGTGGTTGTGGTCGAGGACGGTGGACGGAGATGATGACGTGGTGGTGTTGGGGTCTAAGATTTGGTGGCGGGTACAGATGGTGATCGGGGAATTGTCGGAAAGAACGGAGAGGACAGGGGGTGGCCTGATGGTGGTCGAAACGGTGTGTCGGGACATGTCCGACACGGAGAGCAAACTGTATTTGTACCAATAAAAATATAGTAGATGGAAAAGGATCACGGACACGATGCACAATTTGGGTTGTGGATGGAAAATTTCTGGAGGAGTACCTCTCCTTTTATAGGAGGTGGGAATTCCCAGTTGGATAGGGATTGGGATGATTTAAATCCCAATTAGATAAATCCCCTATTAATTTAAACTAATTTAAAAATAATTCTATCCAAATCAAATCAAATCTAGATAAATTATATCCTTAATTTAAACTATTTTTAAACAAAGTCAATAAAATCTTTTCCAATTTAATTTACCATATTTAATCAAATATTTAAAATTTAACAAAATCCCAAATATCATTTTCATAATTAAATAAATATGGTAATAATTAATTTCGAAAATCACGATAATACTTTAAATATTAAATCATAAACTAGCTTTTATAAATAACATAATTTATTAATAAACAAATTCCACATTTCGCAAAATATTTGGAAACATTTCATATAAACCAAAAATTTCAAATTACTACTTGTCTTTAAACGACGAATAAAAAAATACAAAATAAAATATTTATCACCTTTATTTGAACATGTACTTTCCTATTAAAATAAATTTATAATAAAAATATTTTTCGAACATATGTACCTCGACACATATTCGCACTCGTCGAGTATTTACGAAACACAAATCCCGTATGTTACACAAATACCACAATGAGAACTCGTATGCGACGTGCAGATACGAAATAAAAATAAATACAAAATTTAAAAAAAATTGTAGTAGAAATTTAGGGGGTTTACATCCTACCCAACTTAAAAGAATTTCGTCCTCGAAATTTAGGAAAAATTAGGGTAGGTAAGGCGAAGGGGATGGGAAGAGTTTATTAGAATAGATGTACGTGATCACGAGAATGCAAACGAAATATTCGTCGTGGAGGCGAGTGACATTTCAATGGCAATGAGTCATTCGATCGACTAGAACAAAATTTCGATGGTTTTAGATTACGATCATGCACATGACAATCGATCAATGACTAAGCTCAATCAACCTTAACATTAACCTTAAAAAGGGACAACCTCATAAGTAGGTAATAATTTTGATATCATCAATATTCATGTAATCTCTCTATCATAAATTGTTCTTTCCAAAAATTACTTCCATTCCACGTTCCCTTAAAAAATCTAACAAAACAATTTCGATCATAATTGTACTCTAAATTCCTGTATCTCGTCCTAGAATTTCAATAGTCTCAAATTTTGAATCCATAAATCTCCCTTATACTAGCTCACTTATATATATCTTCCCAAGTTAAAATTTTCTCTTAAAATTTAAAAATTCCAAAACCTTCAACCAATTTGGCCCAAGTAACAGTTAAAATCTTCTTACTACAAATTTGTATTTATTGCATCCATAGGTACCCAAAAAAGTCCGTCTTCAACGTTCGATAATCTCGTAAACTAACAGTATACCTTCATACTCAATCTTCTATCATCATAACTGAAAATTTCATAAAGTATTTATTAGTCTCTCTTGAAAATTTTTGAATTCAACAATATCAGTTTCTTGATGGTAGAAATGAAACTCATCTTAACTTTATAGTCATAATCATCTTAGAACTTAATTTTCCATGCATCAAAATGTAAAGGTTTCTTTCTTCAACAATTGGTTATCCTTGAAAACTAATATCATCATAACACTATATGTTATCGAATGCAGCGTCAACTTTGTCTTTATCAAAAATTTGCATCCATAAATTTATATATAAACTTGGTTCCAATACTTTAGAAGATTCTTCACTCGATATTATAGTTACCTTAAAACAAAATTTGAAATTCGCGAAGTCTATTTATCCTCGAGTGTTTCATCATAACATAATATATCCTCCCTTACTTTATTGATTCAAATTTATCGCACATTTTTATTTATGTCCCATCTGTACCAACTTCATTATTTATCCATGCTGTGGGGTTCTCCAATCTAACTTCTATTAAACCAAGATTGTCATGATCAAATTTTATTTCGCATAATGGAATCATACAAGGAACAAGGTTGCATAAACTATGGTGGAATCATAGTGAAATATAAGTTAAGCAATTGGAAGGAAGAAAAGTAAATGTTGCTAATATCGCATGAAGAGTAAAAGGTGTTATGGGTCTAAGTAAATCAAGATAATCCAAAAATAAAATGACAAGAATTAGGCAGTCAAGATAAAACACAAGGTTAAACATTTAACGGATTTAGTATATCACAATCAGTATCGGGTCAAAAGACTTGAGTCAAGATTTGACCTCCAAATATATAGTCAAAAGCATATCGGTACCATGGTATAGGTTATAGTTGAGTCTTTATGACCCGAAAGTCGTACCATAAAAATAGAGTACAAGGGGACGTGTTTTAGTGGGACATGATATACCTACATGAAGGTGAGCTCGTCTAGGTTTTGCATGTGAAATTTGTGGGAAGGAAGAGTCTAGTGTTGTGCTCCAAATATCAAAGTCACGATAGGGAACGCCGAATGATCAAAATAGAAAGTGGGTTTTCATAAGGTACTAATTAATGTACAAAAATAAAAGGTTAAAGCACAAAATAAAGATAATTTAGGAAATCTTGTAGATCAAGGTAAAATAAGTTAGAGACACAGTTTCTAGAGAGAAAATAGTCTCATAGATAAGGGTACGGTCACGGGGATGATTCTGTCATTTCTAAGTTCCAAACAATTAGATGGTCATGAATAAAGATCTAGCTTGGAGGGAAGGTCGAGTGAGTCAAAGATATGTTCATCGGTTTAGTCGATGACTAACTATACTTGTGTATATGCAATATCATAATCATAGGTGGTATGGCAATCTAACTAGGGTGACCTTACTTGCTTCTTGGCCCTCCATCAATATGATCTAATCTAAATTTTTAAGTTCCTCGTAAGTTTCTCAATAAACTTTCCAAGATACTTCACCAAGATTTTCCAGTCATCTTAAACTGTCAATTTTAATCAAAATTTTAAATCTCTAGTCAATCTCGAACAATCCTCGTAATTCGCAAATCGAATAAATAAATTCATCATTTTTTTTCCAAACCTTAAACTCATCATTTAATGAGTTTATCAACCGAATTTCATACTACAAAATGGAACATTTAAATAACTCCCGAATTTAATCATATCCTTCAAATGTGTATATCTAGCTTCCAATAAGTCACAACTACTCTTCAAAAGTAATTCTTCCTTCTTTTTTTTCCACCAAAATTTAAATATCCATAATCAAGACTCAAAATCTAAATAACTTTATATATCATAGATCATATGAGCAAATTTTAAATATTTAAATTTTCCTTTAAAGTCGATTTCATATCTTCCAAAAATATTTCAAACAAAATTTTTACCATTATCTCTTCAAGTTAAAAATTAAATACTTATAATTCGTAATCGTAGAATCAATTTAAAACCTCAAGCTCTCTAATAAACCGTAAATCATAAACCCTTCATGTTCTCTAGTCGTTTACAAAATCATAACTTATAAAATTTAAACACTTTAATAAATTCGAGATAAACTTTAACATATTCAATCCAACTTGAATTTAATCGTAAATCATGTGTCACAATTTAAAGATGTTTTTCTAAATCGGTTTCATATCCCAATAAATCATAAACTATTTCACAATTTCCAAAAATCATAAATCATAAATTGTTTTCTCGATCTAGCTATTCTCTTGTGTACACCACCATGTAATAGCAAAATAAAATTTCAACTATCATTTGAAAGTGGTAATATGCTACTACCCAACTTGGATTTAACTAATCCTTAAGATCATATTTCTAGAAAAATAACTGCCTTTATAACTCAAATAAAATCTCAATGCATATTAATTGTCAATGTAATCCATCTATCCATGTGTTTAACCTATGGGCATATACCAGTGTAGTCATCTTTATTAAACACGAAACTAAGAATTTACGGTAGAAGGAGTCAAGCAAGATGCGAATCAAGGAGGTCGAACGAGAGTTCGAAATTTGAAGTCAAGAAAGGAAGTTAAGTAGGTGGATGAGATTCTAAACTCTAATCCTATACTGTAGGCCCGTTCGGTACAGTCATGTAACCGAAACGGCAAACTAGACCTGCATGGGCCACCACAAAAACATGTAATGCCCAGTCCCAAAATACGTAGGACTAGAACGTAATCAAGCCAGATGTATACATACGAAGTATATGGACCATCATATGTATACATAAGCTGTAAAATGCAGTAACCAAGGTACTAAATCTCATCCACAAAGAAAATAATGATATAAAAGCAACTTTGAATTAGCCATGTACACAATCGTTGGGCGGAGACAAATCCACTACCAACAAGTAAGGAAAAGTACATGGAAACTATAATGAGTTTGGCGGACGAAGCGAAGACGATCAAAGTGCAATCATCCTCGAAGAGATAGTGACGATCATGGCCACGACTAGAACACCTGCGAAAGACAAGAACACACACATAGCGAGATAACCAGGTCCTCAGAGGGACGTAACAAGATACAATAAACATGCCATATAAATACTGAATATAAAATATGCCACAATCAAAGAAAGTGACAAAACAACAATAAGGTAATATAACCGTACTAAAGTGAACATGCAATTAAGAACAAACCTTTCGTCGCATGAGCCCTGGCTGTAAATAGGATCTGGTATAGTCCCCACTTGGGCACCAGTGACCTAAGAGCATGACGTTCAAAAACGGCAGTGGCCAACATGAGAGGCTCATACCCGTATCTCCAGCGGAGCTTCCGGGTTATAAGGGAAGTGCAATCGAAGCCCATACGACAAGAAAATGTTCTCCCCATCCAATGTACCTGTCAAGTTGCATCCACGACCATGTACCTCTACTAACTGCTAAGTCTCCTAACATGCCTCTATTAGCAGTTAGCCCTAACGCATGCACATGGGGGATCAGCCCACACGCAAGAACCTCTACATGCTACTCATCTCACACATCTTCGTGGTATAACTGTATCAAGGTATATGCAATACACTACAACGGTAGTCCCTTAACTCTATGTCCATATGCAATCAAAGGATAAATAACAAAGTACATCTAATATCACTGAGCAGGCAGTAAATCAAGAACTAAAAATAAATGAACAGTGATATGTAATAAAATGCAAACTAAAAATAAACAGTATAATGGCAAGGTATCTTGCCTGGTGTGTCTCTTGGAGTGGTGCGATGATCGAGCAAGTCATGTTCTATCCAATAGCCATGGTCGATGCAGCATGGTTCGAATTCACGAGAAAATATGAATAGATGATTAGTCATTACTAAGGGTGTTTAAGCAAGGAGAAATTGAGGAGATTACGTATATAAATTTAAAAATATTTTTAGGTAAATTCTTGAAAAATACTTTGTATATATATATATATATATCAAATTTGAAATTAGTCAATTATACATTTAGATGAATACTTGAAAATATCGTAATTCGTTTTTAGGCTCATATATATAATATACATAAATATTATAGAAAAGTAACTTTCCGTTAGTCAAAATATTTTACTAAAATATAGTAAAAATAATTTTTAGGGCTATAGTGGTGTCAAAATAATTTTTGGAAAAATATGCGTTATAAATTTTATTTAAATAAACAACATAATATACTACTAATTCTAAAAAAAATAATAATATAATAATAATACTAATAACAATAATCGTAATAATAATAATAATAATAATAATAATAATAATAATGATAATAATAATAATAATGGTGATAATAATAATAATAATAATAATAATAATAATAATAATAATAATAATAATAATGATAGATAAAATATACACTAATAACTCTACAGCTCTTTCCCCCTCCCCAAATTCACTTATTGAGAGAGAGAGAGGACAAGGGTTCGGAAAGGGTTACCAGCGGCTGCTCCGGCCGGCGGTCGGTACGGATGGGCGGCGGAGAAGGATGGGCGCCCTGGTGCTGGCGGATGGAGGTGCCCTGGCGCGGATCTCCCCGGCAGGCAGGCGGGCGGACGAGATATGGAGGAGGCGGCGCGTTGGCCGCGAGGGTTCAGACGGTGGCTCCGGCGCCGTTGGTTCATCGTGTCGGGGCGGTCGGCGACGAGCTACGGCGGAGACGCGACGAATGAAGTGGAAAGCGGCCGGGACTGGAGCGAGTGACGCGGCGGTCCAGATCCGACGATGATCGGTGCTGACCGCGCGGCGGAGATGAAGGAGTGGCGGCGGCCGGGGTTTCCGGAGCTCGACGACCAGATGGAGGCGGAGAGCTCGGAGGGGGCGACGGAGCTCCGGTACGGCAGGGGTCCACGCGGTCTGGCGCAGCGCCGGAGATCCCCAGCTGTGTCGGCGCACACGCCAGCGACTCCTCGGCGGTGGTACGGGAACGCTAAATCCCGCGGGCCGAGGTAAGAGTTTCTTCCCCCTTCTCCTATTTCTGGTGGTGGTGATTGTGGTGTTGAGGGGTTTCTTGGGGTGGCCGCGGTGGTGACGATGGTGGTCGGAGGGGCTGAGTTCGGCCGAGGTAGAACACGCGGCTGATATGAGGCTGATGATGATGAACGAGGACACAGACACGGAGACACGATTTTGTGGTGTTGGTGGTGATGGCTTGCAGGGAGGAGCATGGTGGTTGTGGTCGAGGACGGTGGACGGAGATGATGACGTGGTGGTGTTGGGGTCTAGGATTTGGTGGCGGGTACAGATGGTGATCGGGGAGTTGTCGGAAAGAACGGGGAGGACAGGGGGTGGCCTGATGGTGGTCGGAACGGTGTGTCGGGACATGTCCGACACGGAGAGCAAACTGTATTTGTACCAATAAAAATATAGTGGATAGAAAAGGATCACGGATACGATGCACAATTTGGGTTGTGGATGGAAAATTTTTGAAGGAGTACCTCTCCTTTTATAGGAGGTGGGAATTCCCAGTTGGATAGGGATTGGGATGATTTAAATCCCAATTAGATAAATCCCCTATTAATTTAAACTGATTTAAAAATAATTCTATCCAAATCAAATCAAATCTAGATAAATTATATCCTTAATTTAAACTATTTTTAAACAAAGTCAATAAAATCTTTTCCAATTTAATTTACCATATTTAATCAAATATTTAAAATTTAACAAAATCCCAAATATTATTTTTATAATTAAATAAATATGGTAATAATTAATTTCGAAAATCACGATAATACTTTAAATATTAAATCATAAACTAGCTTTTATAAATAACATAATTTATTAATAAACAAATTCCACATTTCGCAAAACATTTGGAAACATTTCATATAAACCAAAATTTTCAAATTACTACTTGTCTTTAAACGACGAATAAAAAAATACAAAATAAAATATTTATCACCTTTATTTGAACATGTACTTTCCTATTAAAGTAAATTTATAATAAAAATATTTTTCGAACATATGTACCTCGACACATATTCACACTCGTCGAGTATTTACGAAACGCAAATCATGTATGTTACGCAAATACCATAATGAGAACTCGTATGCGACGTGCAGATACGAAATAAAAATAAATACAAAATTTTAAAAAAATTGTAGTAGAAATTTAGGGGGTTTACAGAACCAAGGTCTCCAAGTCTAAGCCCACTACGTCAACCGGACCGTAGTAGGTACAGCAATCCTCCTCACCGTCATCTGTAATATTTTGTCAACATATCCAGTCAGGATGGAATGAGCACAATCAACTAACAACAGTTCACAAGATATGACAAAAGCTATAAGACTGTAAATAGAGAGTATATACAAGAAATCATGAAATGTACATGTGAGTATCATGGCAAGGTAAGCTGTAAATCTAGAGCTAGAACAAGGCAAGTAAAACTGATCATGGCATGTACAAGAATCAAGAATCATCTATCTAAGTGTGTGAGTACTAGTTTCAACATGTGGCCGGCTTGGGTCTGCACAAGGTCTACTGGCCTGGTTAATCATACGTGGAGTGAATGATTAACACTCACAAGATCTACAAGAATGACAAGGTGGATAGTGACCACACATCTACACTAATACTCTCCGTCCCCGACTGGTAGAGTGGATCCAAATAAGACACGTCACGACGCGAGATTCTACGAGAAGGGAGCAAGTCTCCTCGAGAATCAGCATCCATATACTGCACAAGAACTACAAGGGGGCTTGCACAAGACATACCAAGATAACAAGGAATAACACCTCATGTCGGGATCCATGAATACCAATCCGTGTGACCAATGTGTCAAGAACAAGCATATCTGCACTAATTACATGAATTATAACAATCATCGTAAATTGGAAAAGTTATCAGAGAATGTACTCGCCTGTGATGTGATGGATAAGTCGACTGAGTCCAAGAACAATGCCTCGATGACCTATAGATGGAATACTGTATCAATATAATGGTTTGGAAGTGAAATTAAGTCATACCGAGTCAAACTAGGTCAAGACACGTCAAACTAAGTCAATCTAGGTCAAACAAGGTCAAACTAGATTGTACAGGGTTAATCCAAGTCATACTAGGCCTAACAAAGTCAAACTGGGTCAATGCAAGTCAAACAAAATTAAACTAGGTCGATTTAAGTCAACAGTTGACTTACAGTTGACTTTTGGTCAACTGGTCAACTCTGGTCAACCCTAGGTCAACTCTAGGTCAACTTTAGGTCAAACTTGGCTAACGTTGACTAACAGTTGACTTTGGGTCAACTGGTCAAGTTTGGTCAAGTTCTAGTAAATTTTAGGCTACGGTTGACTTTCGGTTGACTTTTGGTCAAAATAGTCAACCGTGGTCAACCAAGGTCAAAACTAGTTCAAGTTCACTATTTCTAACCATTACCAACCATAATATCCTAATTTTAGCAATATCTTAAAGTATTAAACCCATATGTTGAGAAATGGGTATTATCCCTACTTATCCCATTTACCCTTCCCACTCTAATACTAAGGCCAAGTAGCTTTTCCTTAGGAGTTTCACTCCCGGCTTCCTAGGGTAGTAGGATACTAGTCTTTCCTATGGGCCATGTCTAACTTAAGTTTGGGTCCCGATCAGAGTCTAAGCTACCCCGGGTCTCCGATACAAGTCGGAATGAGCTGAAATTCGAACCCGACTCTAAAAATCCCCAAATAATCATTATAATTAAATAAAAATTTTTAAAATTCCCAAAAATGCAAAAATGACCATTTTACCCCTATTTGTGAAAAGTGGGAGTGACAAGTCTACCCACCTTAAAAAATTTTGTCCTCGAAATTGAAGGCACAACTATCACAGCAACATAAAGGAAAAATGGAAGAATTTTTTTTTTTTTACCTCAATGCTCGAAGAGATAGGAAAATCGCTCCCGCATGTCGTCCTCTCTCTCCCAGGTAGACTCACCTGGAGAGTGGTGCCTCCATACAACACGAACCAAGGGAATGACCTGGTTCCGGAGCACCTTCTCATTTCGGTCCAAGATCTCCACACGCTCTCCGTACAAATAATATTTCCATGGCTTCAAGGCAAATATAACCGCTGCCAACTCCAAATCATGAGTCGGGTAGTTCTTCTCATGTGGCCGTAACTGCCTAGATGCATAAGCAATTACCTTTCCATACTGCTGAAGAACGCAACCCAGACCCTTCCCCGAAGCATCACTGTAGATCGTGAATCCTCCGGACCCAGATGACAACGTCAAAATAGGAGCCGATGTCAACCTCTTCTTCAGCTTCTCGAAAGCAGCCTGACACTCATCAGTCCAGACGAACTCCATGTCCTTCCTGGTGAGTCTAGTTATCGGCTCTGCTATTCGAGAGAAGTCCTGCACGAACTTCCTACAGTAGCCTGCCAAACCCAGAAAGCTCTGAATCTCGACAACTGAACTGGGTGTCGACCAAGACTCCACCGCCGTAATCTTCCTCTGATCTACTGAAATTCTATCACCGGATACAACATGGCCCAGGAACTCCACTCGGTCCAAGAAGAACTCGTACTTCGACAACTTCCCATACAACTGCTCCCTCCTCAGAGTCTCCAGCACAACCTGCAAATGCTCTTCGTGCTCTTCAGGCGTCTTCGAATAGATGAGAATGTCATCAATGAAGACCACCATGAACTTGTTAAGGTATGGATGGAATACCTTATTCATCAAGTTCATGAATACTGCCGGGGCATTAGTCAACCCAAACGGCATGACAGTAAACTCATACTGGCTATAACGGGTACGAAAAGCAGTCTTCGGAATGTCATCCCGCTTCACCTTCAACTGATGGTACCCAGATCACAAGTCTATCTTCGAGAACACCCTCGCGCCGCTCAACTGATCAAATAAGTCATCAATCCTGGGCAAAGGATAACTGTTGTCACTCCCGTTTTCCGTTATACGTATTTTCAGGATACGTATACGAATTTCTGACAATTATCAGGTGGCCCGTATTTTTAGTTATCTTGCTTAGCATAGCCTTGGTTTAAATCTTGACTTGATTGGTTTAACTTGGTTCAATATGACTTGGCTTGGCTTGGTTTGGTTTATATTGGGTTGAGATGAGAGGGGTTGCTATATAAGTCAACTTCTTCTCTCTCTTCCATTATTTTGCATTTACTTCTTCATCTTCTTCATTTACTCCTTCCACCTACCAAGCCTAGGCAAGTGCAACTTGCTTCATGATGGATCTCAAGTTTTATTGTTCCATTTCCTTCCTTACTTCATTCTAAGCCTCTTTAGAACTTGACATTTTTGGATTTGATGGATAGATTCTTGTAGATCTAAGTTTGTAATCTTTTCAGTTTTTCTTGGTTTTGATCTATAAAACATGGTTATTTTCAAAATCTAATAGTTCCATGTTGTAGGAAAGTCAATTCTACCCAATTTTGACTTTTGAACCGCTTGATTTCGACTTCGTATGTGAAAGTTATGCCATTTTCATGTTCATGGGTTCCCTACACCTTTTGGTGCTGTTGGGACGATGAACAGGGCCGTGCGCAGTGTATTCGCACGCAACTTGCGCGCAGGTCACTCCAAATGACTGTTTTGCTTCTTTGAGCTGTTTTGTAGCTAAAATCTTGAAAAATTCAAAACATGAAAGTTATAGATCTTTTTCTTGGCTTCAAGAATATGTCACTAGTTATTTTGTACAAGTTTCTCTCATTCATGATAATGTAAGAATAGAACACGATAGTGGCCCGCTGTGGCGCACTCTTGACAAGTAAACTGACATGGTATATCTCGACATGCTGTTATGACAGCTAGCCTGACATGACAAGTATGAAAGACCTGGACACCGTGGGCGATTGTGTTTGTACAAATAAACCAGTACTGTCTTGCATCATGTCTAGGATAAGGATCCCTGAGTACCACGGTCAGGGATACCTACAGTAATTGACTAAGGCTAATAAACTAGGATAATTCAGTAGACATGAAGAGATTTCCAGCTACAGGCAATCCCGTTATCTGGGCGCATTAAGTGGACTTGTAGCCTACCGACGAGTAGGGCACATTTCCAGCACACAGTCACGTGTTACATTCTTCATAAACGGACATTCGACCTGGATAACTGGATGGTCTGCAGGGCTTGTGGCTATTGGGATAATCTTATTGCATCTTGCTAGTAACTAGGTCTGTGATAACCCTAGTTAGTTAAAGTATCAAGCCATACTCTTGCTTGGCCGTGATTGATTGGATGGAATCTAGCTCAGCTTAGTCTTGTCCTGATCCTGTACAAGATTGTGACATGACATGATTATTGATGCTTGTCTTAACAATAACGATCGGGGGTCCAGTTCTGTTCAGGCGAAGGGTTACAACCCCGGTCCTTGTTTGGTTTAAGGGTTGTAACTGGCTTCCGGAGCAGTTCTGTGTCCTCTCTTTGTTTATTGTCTTATTGTAACCCCATGCCATGCTCGTCATATTTTATCTTACTTCAAATATCATGATTATTTATACTGGCCTTAACAATAAAGATCAGGGGTCCAGTTCGGTTCAGGCGAAGGGTTACAACCCCGGTCCTTGTTTGGTTTAAGGGTTGTAACCTGGCTCCCGGAGCAGTTCTGTGTCCTCTAATCGTTTATTGTCTTGTTACCTTACCAATAGTATTTGAGATGGGTTTCTATTCAGGTGAAGGGTAACAACCTCGGTCCTTGTTTGGTTTAAGGGTTGTGACCTGGCTACTTGAATGGTTTTCTCGTACTCAGTTTACTGTTGTTATTTCTATTCTTATCAGTTCTTATTCGTTGTCTTTAGTATTCTATTGTGATATACTGGTTTTAGTTCCTAAGTGAAGCCTCCTTGTGGCACTTGCTCTTCCTGGGGTCTGACCCAGCTGGTTTTGTGTGGCCAGATATCGGAGCAGTCCTAGAGGATCCTCCTATCTTCCAGCCAGATGGTGACCACCAGGCGTAACCCTGGTACGAGTGGGTTTCTTTTGTCCTCCCACTTATTTGTAAAATTATTCTTTTGAGGCGTTTAGCCGACGAGCACGTGTTAGCTCATATTGCATCTTTATTTACTGTCTGCCTACGGGCTGTAACATGATTGACAGATCCTAGGGTTGATCATGTATGACTAAACTCTCGCTAGTCCTCATATTTTGTACGACTAGCTTCATGATCAGCTGAATATGTAATGTTTGGGACGCCTTACGATTGTATATTTGGTGATCTTGCATCTTGTAACTTTTTACTTACTTGCTTGTGATTGAGACAATAGGCTTGTTCTTGACCATAGGAGACTGATGGCTTGTAGTTAAACCCTCATGTATCTAGACAGCCATGACCGTATAGCGAGGTGGGTTGCACTTCAATATACGTAGCTGGCTATGTCCGCCCCCGCTCTCCAGTATTCTGGTTCTGGGGCGTCATATGGTTTAAGTGGTGGCCCATGCAGGTCTTGTAAATCAAGATATGTGAGGGTTTATCGAATAGATGTCTCAATCAGTAATCGTCCTTGATCTCTGCTCGTATCTTCTGAATCCCTGTAATCTTGACCTGATCACATGCTTGTATCGTTGATCTGTCCTGGTCCTTCTTTATTGTTCCCTATGTCTTCTTCAGCGGTATTGTTCCTGGACCTGCCGATCAAGAAGACGGAGCACCTCCCGTGGACCAGCAGCAACCTGGAGATCAAGCCCAGCATTCAGGAGTAGCCTCCAGAGTCATGCCTACTGGAGGAGAGCCACCAGTTCAGCCCGTCCAGCCTGCAGAGCCTGATGATGGCACTTTGGTGGGTCTCATCAGGTCATTATTAGCCTCCCAGGATCGTCGAGGAGATGTTTTGCACCAGGCGGTGGCAGATGCTTTGACCAGAGGAGGTCATCAGGGTAATAGCACGGCCAACAGCTTCAAGCGGTTGAACCCTCCCTTCTTCGACGGCAGTGAAGATACGATCGCTGTAGATGCATGGCTTCAAGACAAAGAGGTGATTCTAGAAGCAGCCAGGACTTCAGAGAACGAGAAGGTGGCCGTGGTGCGCCTACAGCTATTGGATCTTGTCCGCAGCTGGTGGGCGGCACAGGCCGTTAGATTAGTGGCCCCGATTGCCTGAGCAGTATTCAGGGAGAGATTTCAGACCAAGTATTTCGATGCTGTAGCTCGGTACGACCTACAGACGAGGTTCACCAATCTGAAGCAGATGGGCAGGAGGGTCGAAGGATATGCGGTCGAGTTTTCGAGACTCGGTCAGTTTGCTCCCACCTTGGTTGCGACCGAGTTCGATAGAGCCTAGCGGTTCCAGCAGGGGCTCCATTTAGAGATTTTGTTGGCAGTAGAGCAGTTTGAGCATCAGACCTTTGATGCAGTACTGAGGGCAGCCCAGAGGCATGAATATACCTCCCAGAGGATCGTGGATAGGACCGGCGGTCGGAAGTGATCCCATAGCCAGATGAATCAGTCATCAGCACCAGCCCCGGCAGTCAGGGCTTTGACCATTGGAGCTCCGAGGCAGGCGGCCTCAGTGATGTCGGTTCAGCATTCTACCCTGACGCACCCTCAGCAGCAGAAGCAGAAGCAGACTTCCACAGTGGGATGTTCACACTGCGGGAAGCCAGGGCATGTGGTATCAGAGTATCGCAGAGCACAGGATTTGTGCTTGGTTTGTGGTGCCTCGGACCATAGGGTTTGGAACTGCCCAAACAGGGGGAGTTCATCGGCCTTCTCTAGTCCTTCAGTTAGAGGACCAGTACCGGTCCAGCAGCAGCAGCAGCTACAGTACCCGTTCCCGAGGCTATTGCTGACGCAGGCCCATGCATTCAAGTAGCAGAGACCGCAGCAGTATGCCCAAGCCCAAGCCCTGATCCAGAGCAGGCAGAGGAATTTTCAGCAGAGGGGACCCGTACCTAGAGGGCATGGTCAAGTGCTGGCTTTGACCATGGAAGAGGAAGGAATTGCACCAGGTGAGGTGGTGGCAAGTACTATTCTCGTCAACACCTTTCCAGCTTCAGTATTATTTGATTCTGGTGCCTCGCATTCATTTATGTCTGCACGATTCGCGACACGGATAGGGCTGGAGCCCGAGTCATTATCAGTAAGAGTCAATATACTTACTGGTAATGGACTTGTGGGAGTAGATAGAGTATTTTCTTCGTGTCGGATCGTAGTTAGCGGTAGAGAATTCCCTGCTAGATTGATAGAGTTCCCGATGGCCGATTATGATGTGGTCTTAGGGATGGATTGGTTGAGGGACCAGTATGCTAGGATAGACTGACATATTGGCACGGTTATTTTTAGCATTCCAGGCGAGCCATAGTTTTTCTTCTCCCGAGACGAAGTTGAACCTTCTCCTCCAGTATTGCGGATGGCAGTAGCAGAAGCAGTTCAATTTCCCAGAGTAGTCGAAGAGTTTCCAGATATTTTTCCAGAAGAGCTTCCAGGGATGCCGCCAGAGCAGGAGATCGAGTTTACCATCGACTTGATTCCCGGGACAGCCCCAGTGTCAGAGAGAGTCTACTGGATGGCACCGTCAGAGCTAGAGATATTGTACAAGATGATTGAAAAACTTAGAACCAAGGGATTCATTCGTGCTAGTGGATCGCCTTGGGGAGCCCCGATGCTTCTTATAAAAAAGAAGGATGGTACGTCAAGATTATGTGTTGATTATCATACCTTGAACTCAGTGACAATCAAAAACAGATACCCTCTCCCGAGGATAGATGACTTATTTGATCAACTCAAGGGGGCAGCAGTATTCTCGAAGATTGACTTGGGCCCAGGATATCATCAGATCAGAGTCAGAGAGCAGGACATCCCGAAGACAGCTTTCAGATCTAGGTATGGGCATTGGGAGTTCCTTGTTATGCCATTTGGAGCAGCCAATGCACCGACTGTATTTATGGACCTCATAAATCGTATCTTCATGCCTTATTTGGATCAGTTCGTGATTGTGTTCCTAGACGACATCCTGGTCTACAGCAAGAGTGAAGCGGAGCATAAGCAGCATCTTCGAGTTGTCCTCCAGATTCTCAGAGAGCACCAGTTGTATGCCAAGTTCAGTAAATACGAGTTTTGGCTCGATCACATTTCGTACTTGGGTCATATCATCACCAGAGGAGGAGTTAAAGTGGATCCCCAGAAGGTATTGGCCATAGAGATGTGGCCAGCACCTAGCACCGTTGCAGAAGTTCAGAGTTTCCTAGGATTGGCTGGCTATTACCGGCGGTTTGTATCAGACTTTGCTCGGATTTCAGCACCATTGATGCAGTTGACCCGCAAGGATGTGCTGTTTGCTTAGACAGCAGAGTGTCAGAGTTCATTCGAGGAGTTGAAGCGAAGATTGATGACGGCACCCATTCTCACGCTTCCAGATGGAACCGGAGGATTCTCAGTATATTGTGATGCTTCAGGAAGAGGCTTAGGATGTGTTCTGATGCAGCATGGAAAGATAATAGCTTATTCGTGATCATGAGAGGAATTACCCAACCCATGACTTGGAGCTGGCAGCGGTAGTGTTTGCACTTAAGTTGTGGAGGCACTACCTATATGGAGATAGGGTGGAGATTTTCACCGACCACAAGAGCCTGAAGTATGTTTTCACCCAAAAGGATCTTAACATGCGTCATAGGAGGTGGCTGGAGCCACTTGTGGATTATGATGTCAACCTGTAGTATCATCCTGGGAAGGCCAACGTTGTTGCAGATGTATTGAGCAGGAGAGCCAGAGTTTATTTTCTAACAGCGCAACCAGAGCTGTTAGCAGATCTTCAGAAGATGGGAATAGAAGTTGTCCTTTCTACCAGTATGGTATTGATGGCCAGCATACAAGTTCAGTCCACCATAGTCGAGAGGATCCGGATGGTGCAGTCAGCAGATTCCAAGCTTCAGCGACTCAGAACAGAGTGTGAGGTAGGACGAAGGCCGGAGTTATGCATTCATGAAGACGGTACACTTCGACATGGTAAGCGTCTTTGTGTACCCAGTGGAGATATCAGACATGAGATCATGACAGAGGCTCACAGTTCGCAGTATTCCATTCATCCCGGCGGTACGAAGATGTACCGTGATATCCGTCAGCACTTTTGGTGGAATGGCATGAAGAGGGAGATAGCCCGATTTGTCTCTCGATGTTTGGTTTGCCAACAAGTTAAAGCTGAACATCAGAGGCTAGCTGGACTTCTTTAGCCCTTGCCAATTCCAGAATGGAAGTGGGAGCATATAACCATGGATTTCGTGACTGGATTACCTAGATCCCCGGCTGGCAGAGATGCTATTTGGGTTATTATAGACAGGCTCACGAAGGTAGCTCATTTTCTCCTCTTCAGAATTGGTCAGTCGACAGATCAGCTTGCGGAAATGTACCTCGGGCAGATAGTCAGATTGTACGGAGTGCCAGTCAGTATCGTGTCCGACAGAGATTCAAGATTTACGTCGCACTTTTGGCGGAGTCTTCAGAAGAGTTTGGGGACTCTTCTCAAGTTCAGTTCAGCTTATCATCCGCAAACAGATGGTCAGTCAGAACGCACGATCCAGACTCTTAAAGATATGTTGCGGTCATGTACCCTCGACTTTGGTGGTTCGTGGGAAGATCATCTGCATCTCGTGGAGTTCTCCTATAATAACAGTTTCCAGGCCAGTATCCAGATGGCACCCTTTGAAGCGCTGTATGGCAGGAAGTGCAGATCACCTTTAGCTTGGAATGATGTCGGTGAGAGACAGATGCTTGGTCCAGAGATGATTACGCAGACAATCGAGGTGGTCAGACAAGTCAGAGATCATCTTCGAGTTGCCCAAGACCGTCAGCGCCATTGGTCCGATTCTCATCGGCGTCCCCTTGAGTTTTCTGTCGGCGACCATGTGTTCCTTAGGATCTTGCCTACCCGTGACGTCATTCGATTTGGCGTACGGGAAAAGCTTAGTCCTAGGTATATAGGGCCGTTTGACATTCTAGAGCGAGTAGGTGATGTGTCCTATCGTCTCGTTCTTCCACCGTCGTTATGTGAGGTGCATGATGTCTTCCATGGATCCCAATTACGACGGTATATTATGGATCTGAGCCATATCCTTGATCATTCGGAATTGGTTGTTAGTACCAACCTTTCGTATGAGGAAAGGCCCGTATCCATATTGGACCGAAGAGAGAAGATACTCAAGAACAAGACTATTAAATTAGTCCGTGTTGCTTGAGGTCATCACTCCTTGGGTGAGTCAACGTGGGAGCGTGAGGATGATATCCGCTCGCAATATCCACACATGTTTGACTCATAAGGTATAATGTCTTCCTTATGCCTTATACTTTTACTTTTACTTCCTTGCTTGCATGAATGATTGCTTGATTGACTGTTAGTCCTAGATTGCTTATGATTAATATAGCTTGTTCTGACACCTCTAGCCTCTTGATTAAATTCCGAGGACGGAATTTTTTTAAGGTGGATAGAATTGTCACTCCCGTTTCCCGTTATACGTATTTTCAGGATACGTATACGAATTTCTGACAATTGTCAAGTGGCCCGTATTTTTAGTTATCTTGCTTAGCTTAGCCTTGGTTTAAATCTTGACTTGATTGGTTCAACTTGGTTCAACATGACTGGCTTGGCTTGGTTTGGTTTATATTGGGTTGAGATGAGAGGGGTTGCTATATAAGTCAACTTTTTCTCTCTCCTCCATTATTTTGCATTTACTTCTTCATCTTCTTCATTTACTCCTTCCACCTTGTAACACCCCAGTCCCAAAATATGTAGGACTAAGTATGTAGACATGCCAGCTGTATACATACGAAGTATATAGGCCTCGTATGGATACATAAGCTGTAAAATATAGTAATCCAAGACAAACTAAATCTCATCCACAATAAAAAGAATAATAATATAAAAATCAACTTGAATAGTTATGATACAATCGTTGGGCGGAGACAAAGTCTACTACCAACTATCTCAATGAAAGAAATATACAAGAATCGATCCATAAAATGGCAAGACGAACCAAGCGCAATCGTCTTCGAAGGAATGGAGAAGACCACGGCCTTGGCTAGAATACCTGCGGAAGACATGAACACACACCTGGGGAAAAACCAGGTCCTCGGACGGACGTAGCAAGATACAGGAAGAATAAGCTAATATGAACTGTCAGAATAAAATAATATATAAAAGACTATCCTAGACACAAATATGCAAAGGAGATTCTAACTGCCTAATGTGCAATTTAGAGGACAACTTTCATGCGCATGGGTAGGATTTTAGGCTATGTGTACGTAACTGGCATCCAGTCATCTGTATCCGGCCGTAACGTCCAAAACGTCAGAGGGTATCTGCAAATATATCGCCACAGTTCCATCCGGAGACTGTGGTTTACCTGTTTGGCTTCCCATACGCACTAGCGACTGTCCTCCCCCAATATTTCCCATACTGTTCAAGTCATGTCCATGGCTCGTCCAGTTTTGTAACCGCTTGAGTCTCTAAACCCTAGTCATAGCAGTTACGATCATCTATCCGTCACACGACTTTAGAGATAGCTAGTCAATAAGTCGTGCCCCTAGCAACATGTCTCCAACCGTGTAGTGTGAGTGTCACAGCCAAAGGAGATATAAGGATATCCCCCAACAAGAAGGTAGCCTGCTAACACTAAGTCAACATGCATAAAATAAAGTAACGACTAATAAAGTCGCTTGCACCCAAGTATGGCTTGGACGCACAGTTTATAACAAAGGAAACTAACAATATGAAATAAAATAAATAATGCAGAAAATAAATAATTTGACAGTTAATTAGCAAGGTATACTTGCCTGTTGCGACGCCTGGTGAGCTGCCTGGTGTGGTACAATAAAGGTGGCACAAGATGGACTTCGGTGTTACAACTATGCAAATTGGCCTCTGATGATGGCAATGACTGGTCTATTGGGTCCAAGATGGTCAGACTAGTTTGGGTCGACATGGAGTAAGAATTGACAAGGGAATGAGTATAGTGCGATTGGATAGGATGGTAATCGAAGGAATTTATTGAGTATTATATATATGATTTTTAGAAAACTATCTATAATACTCGAAAATAATTTTTACGCAAATACTTTTAAATATTATATATATATATATATATATATATATATATATATATATATATATATATATATATATATATATATATATATATATATATATATATATATATATATATAATTTGAAGACTATATTATTACTAGTCAATATAGTTAGATAGATATTTTTGATACCTAGAAAATATGATAAGAAATACAAAATAATATATTAGTATCTTCAAGGTTTCAAAATCCATGCATGTAGGGTCAAACCCATTAGTATCTATAATCTCAAAAGTACAGATAAAATATTTAGACAATAAATTTTATCAAGCCCAAATATATTTTCAAAACAATTGATCACATTTTTAAGGCTTAAAGTAGTAATAAATTTCAAATAATAATAATAATAATAATAATAATAATAATAATAATAATAATAATCATAATATAGATCAACTAAGGAAACAAAAAAATAACAACAGAATAAATAATAATAATAATAATAATAATAATGCTAATGAATATTGATAATAATAATAATAATAATAATAATAATAATAATAATAATAATAATAAGAATAATAATAATAATAATAATAATAATAATAATAATAATGATAGTAATAATAAATAACATAAACTAAGAAACCAACAACAAATAAAATAATAAAAAAAAATCGAAGTTCAACGCAGCTACTGCTGCATTCTTCCATTGAAAGGAGGAATAGAAAGAAGGAGAGAGAGAGTGAGAAGAAAGAAAAAAAAAGGAAAGGGAGAGAGAGAGAGGGCTGAGGAATGGGGAAAGATCGGCAAGCGACGGATGGTTCAGCGGAGCAGGCGCGCGCGTACGCGGCGGCGCACGCGTAGTTCGTCGGAGAAGCGAGATCGGGGCAAGGTCGGCGCGATCTCGGCGACAAGGGCGGAGGCGGCATTGGGGTTTTCCGGCAAGGGGCGGAGGGTTCAGGCACCAGACCGCGGGTGGTTGCCGGTCTTGGGCGGACGAGCGGAGGTCGGAGGGGTTTTCTGGTGGATCGGCCGGACGCCGTGGCCGGAGATGGAGGTGTGTCATAGTGTAGTTTATTTATTTGGTTGTTTTGTTGGCGGCGGGTTTGTGTGGTGGTGGTTGGTGGTGTTGTCGATGGTGGTGGTTGTTTTGTGTTGATTTAGTCACAGGGTCGGTTATTGGGTCGGGACGGGGAGGATGGCTCCAGACGAGGAGGGGCTGTGGTGGCGACAGCGGGTCGTGGTGGCGGTATGGCGCCTGAGGAGATGATCGGATGGGGTGATGGTATCGGGTTTTGGTCTGGTCGGGAGAAGGGTGTTCGGGTGGCGATAATGACGACGGGGGTGGTGCCGGGGATGAGCGTGGTGTGGTGGGGAGTCTCTGGGTGGCCGTGGGTGTCGACGGTTGGGCGAGGGGCTGCTGGGTCGGTGGTTGTGGTCGTGATGGAGGACGGGATAATGGCGATGACGCTGGTGTTGGCAGTTGCGGGGTGTTGGTGGCGTCGGGGGTTTGACGTGGAGGTGGCCGGGGACTGGCTTCAAGTGGAGGAGGCGATGGCAGTGATGCTAGGTCGACGCCGGCGGGGATTAGGATAGGGCTAGGATTAGAAATTTATTGAATCGTGTCGGGGTTGTCGACACAGAAACTTTATGCATTTGTAATAGATGGAATAAGATAGTGGACTGGGAGGGAACACGGACACAATGCACGAATTTTTGGGTTGTGGAAATTATGGAGGAGTACCTGCCTATTTATAGGATGTGGAAATTCCCATTTGGATAGGATTAGAATTGATTTAAAAATTCCAATAGATAATTACCATATTAATTTAAATAATTTAATTCAATCAAATCCAATCTCAATCTAGTTTAAATCCAAATAAATCCAATGGATAAATCTCCATCCTTAAATTAACTATTTAAATCAAACCAATAAATCTAACCATAAATTAAAGTTTAATAATGAAACTAAAATATCTTTTTATAATTAATAAAAAAATAATTTCGAAAATAATTAAATATTCTTTAATATCTTTTTGAATAATAAAAATATTAATATTAATAAATTTCGAAAATGGAATTATATATAAATTTAAATTAATGTACCTCATATGCAATGAATATTTGTATAAAATAGTTTCCTAAATTACCACTATTAAAATAAATTAAATAATAAGTTTTGGCAACTTTGATAGATACTTCTCACAACAAATTAATAAAAATAATTATTATATATATACTATTTTGAAACCATCACCGATTGAATAAATCAAAACCATTTTTCTAAAAATATAAACCTCGCCCATATTCGCACTCGACGAGTAAATACGAAAACGTAAATTTCCGTGCGACGTACAATACGACTTTGCGACGTATAAAAAAATAAAAAAAATCAGTATTAAAATATAGTAGAAATTTAGGGGTTTTACACACCTACCAAGCCTAGACAAGTGCAACTTGCTTCATGGTGGATATCGAGTTTTATTGTTCCATTCCCTTCCTTACTTCATTCTAAGCCTCTTTAGAACTTGACATTTTTGGATTTGATGGATGGATTCTTGTAGATCTAAGTTTGTAATTTTTTCGGTTTTTTTTTTTGTTTTGATCTCTAAAACTTGGTTATTTTCAAAATCTAATAGTTCCATGTTGTAGGAAATTCAATTCTACCCAATTTTGGCTTTTGAACCGCTTGATTTCGACTTCGTATGTGAAAGTTATGCCATTTTCATGTTCATGGGTTCCCACACCTTTTGGTACTGTTGGGACGATGAACAGTGCCGCGCGCAGTGTATTCGCTGCCGCGCGTCGCGCTTGCACGCAACGTGCATCGTGGGCGATTTTGCCCGCGCGCAATGCGCAGGTTGCGCGCCGCGCGCCCGCGAACTTCTCTGCCGCGCGCCCGCGCGCCGCGCTTGCGCGCAATGTGCGCCGTGGGCGATTTTGCCCGCGCGCAATGTGCAGGTTGCGCGCCGCGCGCCCGCGCACTTCTCTGCCGTGCGCCCGCACGCAACGTACGTCGTGGGCGAATTTGCCCGCGCGCAATGCGCAGGTTGCGCGCCGCGCGCCCGCGCACTTCTCTGCCGCGCGCCCGCGCGCCGCGCTAGCGCGCAACGTCCGCCGTGGGCGATTTTGCCCGTGCGCAATGCGCAAGTTGCGTGCCGCGCGCCCGCGCACTTCTCTGCGGCGCGCCCGCGCGCCGCGCTTGCGCGCAACGTGCGCCGTGGGCAATTTTGCCCGTACAACTTGCGCGCAGGTCACTCCAAATGACTGTTTTTGCTTCTTTGAGCTATTTTGTAGCTAAAATCTTGAAAAATTGAAAATATAAAAGTTGTCGATCTTTTCCTTGGCTTCAAGAATATGTTACTAGTTATTTTGTGCAAGTTTCTCTCATTCATGATAATGTAAGAATAGAACACGATAGTGGCCCGCTGTGGCGCACTCTTGACAAGTAAACTGACATGGTATATCTCGACATGCTGTTATGACAGCTAGCCTGACATGACAAGTATGAAAGACCTAGACACCGTGGGCGATTGTGTTTGTACAAATAAACCAGTGCTGCCTTGCATCATGTCTAGGATAGGGATCCCTGAGTACCACGGTCAGGGATACCTACAGTAATTGACTAAGGCTAATAAACTAGGATAATTCAGTAGACATGAAGAGATTCCCAGCTACCGGCAATCCCGTTATCTGGCCGCATTAAGTGGACTTGTAGCCTACCGACGAGTAGGGCACATTTCCAGCACACTGTCACGTGTTACATACTTCATAAACGGACATTCGACCTGGATAACTGGATGGTCTGCAGGGCTTGTGGCTGTTGGGATAATCTCATTGCATCTTGCTAGTAACTAGGCCTGTGATAACCCTAGTTAGTTAAAGTATCAAGCCGTACTCTTGCTTGGCCATAATTGATTGGATGGAATCTAGCTCAGCTTAGTCTTGTCCTGATCCTGTACAAGATTGTGACATGACATGATTATTGATACTTGTCTTAACAATAACGATCGGGGGTCCAGTTCTGTTCAGGCGAAGGGTTACAACCCCGGTCCTTGTTTGGTTTAAGGGTTGTAACCTGGCTCCCGAAGCAGTTCTGTGTCCTCTCTTCGTTTATTGTCTTATTGTAACCCCAGGCCATGCTCGTCATGTTTAATCTTACTTCAAATATCATGATTATTTATACTGGCCTTAATAATAAAGATCAGGGGTACAGTTCGGTTCAGGCGAAGGGTTACAACTCCGGTCCTTGTTTGGTTTAAGGGTTGTAATTAACCTGGCTCCCGGAGCAGTTCTGTGTCCTCTCTTCGTTTATTGTCTTGTTACCTTACCAATAGTATTTGAGATGGGTTTCTATTCAGGTGAAGGGTAACAACCCCGGTCCTTGTTTGGTTTAAGGGTTGTGACCTGGCTACTTGAATGGTTTTCTCGTACTCAGTTTACTGTTGTTATTTCTATTCTTATCAGTTCTTATTTGTTGTCTTTAGTATTCTAATGTGATATGCTGGTTTTAGTTCCTAAGTGAAGCCTCCTTGTGGTACTTGCTCTTCCTGGGGTCTGACCCAGCTGGTTTTGTGTGGCCAGATATCGGAGCAGCCCCAGAGGATCCACCTGTCTTCCAGCCAGATGGTGACCACCAGGCGTAACCCTGGCAACGAGTGGGTTTTTTTGTCCTTCCACTTATTTGTAAAATTATTCTTTTGAGACGTTTAGCCGACGAGCACGTGTTAGCTCGTATTGTATTTTTATTTACTGTCTGCCTACGGGCTGTAACATGATTGACAGATCCTAGGATTGATCATGTATGACTAAACTCTTGCTAGTCCTCACATTTTGTACGACTAGCTTCATGATCAGCTGAATATGTAATATTTGGGACGCCTTACGATTGTATATTTGGTGATCTTACATCTTGTAACTTTTTACTTACTTGCTTGTGATTGAGACAATAGGCTTGTTCTTGACCATAGGAGACTGATGGGTTGTAGTTAAACCCTCATGTATCTAGACAGCCATGACCGTATAGCGAGGTGGGTTGCACTTCAATATACGTAGCTAACTATGTCCGCCCCCGCTCTCCAGTATTCTTGGGGCGTGACACCTGTTCTTGATAGTGAGGTTGTTGAGCGCTCGGTAGTCGACACACATCCGTATCGTACCGTCCTTCTTCGGGACAAACAGGACTGGCGCGTCCCAAGGCGAAGAACTGGATCTGATAAAGCCCTCGTCCTGCAGCTCGTCGACTTGCTTCTTCAGCTCCGCCAACTCGCTGTTGTTGACCCGATGGACATTCTGAGAAATAGGCTCAGCGCCCGGCGTCAAGTCTATCGTGAACTCAACATCTCTGTCCGGCGGCATCCCCGACAATTCCTCGGGAAAGACATCCAAAAAATCTGCAATAAATGGATACGACAACTCCTGCCCCGCCAACAAGGCTCCACAGAATCCATCTCCCGGCTCCGCTGCTCCTCTGACAAACTGAAACTCTGGCTCTCCTGGCGGACTAAACAACACTCTGCCTGCTCTACAATCTATACTAGTATGGTGCCTGCTCAACCAGTCCATCCCGAGTACCATATCGTAGCTCGGAAGTGGCATTACGAGCAAGCACGCGCTCAAATTCCGGCCTCCCAGAGTAACGCTCCGCCCTTTGCAAATATTATTAACCAGGATAATACCTCCCCCGGTCATAATCTTGCAAGTCCTATCCAGATATTCAGCAATAATGTTGTGCCTAAGTGCAAAAGAAACTGACACAAAACTGTGCGTAGCACCTGAATCAAACAATGCTAAGACAGAAAAAGAATAAAGAAGAACCGAACCTGCAACAACATCTGCGACTGGCTCGATCTCCTCGGCTGCAAGAGCAAAAGCCCTGTCCTGAACACCCCGCTGCTGGTGGTGCTGTACAAACCACTGCTGCTGGGTCTGAAGTGGACCCCTCGGCTGCACTGCAGGTACTCTCGCCGGTGCCCCCTGAGCTGCTACCGCTCCACAGGCTACCCTGCGAGGGTTCGCAGGACAGTCTCTCAACTGATGTCCGACGTCACCGCAATAGAGGGACACACCCAGCCTCTTCCAGCAAACCTCCCAGACGTGACCAGGCTTCTTGCAGAAGTGGCAAGGAGCCCCATATTGTGCCTGCCTCGGCTGAGTGTGCTGCACCTGCTGAACCGGTGCTCTGGCCTGAACCTGCGGCTGGTGATGCTGGAAAGAAAGATGCTGAAGCTGAGGGCGTTTAGCAGCCCCCGCGCTGCTAGTAGCCCCCGAGAAAAGATCGCGATCCTTCTTGGGCTTCAAGCACCACTCCCGCTCTACCTTGCGGGCCTCCGCATAGATATGGATATAAGTCTCATAAAAGGAGGGAATGAGGATCTTGATATCCCAGGTCAGCCCCTCCCTGAAATGGCTCACCCTGATCTCCGGGTCTCGAACCATGTACTCCGCGTATCGGCTCAGACGGTCGAACTCTTCGGCATACTCCTCCACAGATAAACTGCCCTGCTGCAGATCCTGGAACTGCCTCACCAGGTCGATCTTGTCTGTAGGGGAAAAGAACTTCTTCTTGAAGAGAAGCTTGAACTCTGCCCAAGTATGGCCCTCTCCAGCAAGGGCTGGCTCGTACCTGAACCAGGTGCGTGCAATGTCTAACAACTGCAAACCTACCGTCTCGACCTTCAGGTCGTCTGCGAGGCGGAAGGCCCTCATCTGCCGAAAGATATCCTCGAGCCAATCATCAGCATAGACCGCACCCTCGGTCCCGCTAAAGTCACGGGGCCCGAGCTTCTTGAAGTCCTGAATATCTCCGTACCTCGGACGCGCCCCATGATGTGGAGCCCTCTGCTCCACGGCTGCAAGGGCCAACTGATGGGCATCCTCTATGCCCTGACGCATCGCGTCTATCTGCCTCTGCTGAGCCTCAGCCTGGGCTCTCTGAGTCTCCAGCATCTGCTGGAGAAAAGTAAGCATCTGCCCCACGTCTGTAGGCAGAGGAGGTGGAGGTGGAAGTACGTCTGCAACTGGCGGAGGAATCCGCTATGCAGGAGGAGGAAGAGCGCCCATATCAACCACTGGTACTGCGGCTGGAATAGTCATAGCAACCCCGGGGTCAGTCCTCGAAACTGGCAGAGGAGCGCCCCCAAGAGCTGCTGCCGACACCCCGACTGCAACAGGAGTGTCTGGATCAGGTCCGCGAGTCATAGCAGACCTCTCAACGTCTGCGAACTCAGGATGCTGGGACCTGGTCTGCACCATCCTAAAGATAGAATAAAAGAAGGAAATGAATATGGCACATGAAATATTATATCAAGGAGGACAATTAGAATGCAAAAATCAATATCAAGAAGGACAGTTAAAAGAATAGCAAGTAGAAGTTTTCCTATTTTATGATTGAGTAACTTAGCCTATAGCC
>JANAVB010009994.1:10046103-10051462 GCA_029216955.1 Iris pallida
CTTATATTCCAAACATGTTCGTGGTGTTTATTTCAGCATCCGAGGATGTATGAGGGATTTGGCTTTCATCGCTTCACTATTTTGACGGTTCGAGCTATTGGACGTCGCTCTTTTGCACACAACCTTAGGCAAGATACCTTGCCTTGTTTACTGCTTACATTTAGTTGTATTTTATTTTTATTTATTGTATATTTACCGCACATCTATTTTTCCAGTTATTTATTTTTCTTCTTGCATGTGGACCTAGAGTTAAGGGACTACCGTCAATTTTGTGTCTCTCATTAACTTGTCACGATTGTACACGAGTTGTGTGAGAGTTGTGAGTAACATGTAGAGGTCACTTGCGTGACGGTTGATCACCCCTACGCATGCATAGAAATAACTGTCAATAGATGAATGTTAGAAGACTTGACAGTTATCAGTTATAAAACAGTGTTGTGGAAGCGACACGTGTTGGCGCACCGTGGTTACGTCGCACATATAATATCATTGGAGAGAGGGGACAACTACTAGCATAGGGACTACATTTACTTTTTACACACATGGGTTGATGGTGACTCGGATGAGCGCTACTTGTTGTCCGGCCGATAGTGTCTCGGATGAGCGCTACTTGACGACCACTCTTTATTACTTGCGTGATCCTACAGCCCCTGCGTAGAACGTTGTCCTCAAAGTACATATCACTTAGACGGTTAGGGACCCAGTTGTATTGTTGTTTTATAGTATTTACAATTGCAGTCATAATGGCATGTTCTTCCTGTATCTTGTTACGTCCCTCTGAGGACATGGTTATCTCTCCAGGTGTGTGCTTTTCATGTCTTTTCGCAGGTGCTCTTGCCAAGATCGAGGTCTTCCATTTCTATCGAGGAGGCTTGCTCTTGGATCGTCCATTGCTATTTATTCTATCCTTTTCGGATATTGTTTTCTCGTTGGAAATAGTTGGTAGTGGATTTGTCTCCGCCCAACAAGCTTGTACAAATTAACAATTCATGAGTTGATTTATATAATTATTGTTTTCTTATTGTGGATGAGATTTAGTTACCATGGTTTACTGTATTTTACAGCTTATGTATACATACGATGATTCCATATATTGGAGTATACTTCGTATGTATGCAGCTGGCATGTCTACGTATCTAGTCCTAAGTATTTCGGGACTGGAGCGTTACATATTTTTGTGGTGGCCCATGCAGGTCGAGTTATCACTTGGGTTACGTTACTGTACCAATGTGAGCCTGTATATAGGATTAGAATCTAGGAATCTCACCCACAAGCTTGACCTCGTCCCCTTATCTCAATTTCGAACTCTCTTCCGACGACCTTGATTTCCTTCTGCTTGACTACCTTCCACTTTAAACTTATATTTTCCTATCATGCTTGATAGAGAAGTTAGGAAGTTAACTCATACTAGTTATACGGGTTATATTGTTCAATCACCCTATTAGTCGACTTTTATAAGTTGGGTAGTATGCCTCACGGCCTATCACCCCATATTCTTCTAACCCATTAATGAAGTATAATTGGGTGGAAATAAATATATGCTAATGTAGGAAGATATGTTTGCCTAGAATATAAAGTTCTAGTAGCCCATACTCCATTGGACAATCACGAGACGACTGTATGAGCAGGAACATCGGACGAGACTTAAGATTCTTGTGGAACTTGAACTATTTATAACTGCTTTCATCATTACTTTCATGTGCTTATATTTTACAATACCATGATGGATATCATTGTTACAGCCTAGTTTTGCAAGCTTATTCTTTATCCACCTTGTTCAGGATATATGTATACTGGGGACGCCCACTAACATATTGTCTTATCAGAATCAGTATATTAGGGTCTGATCAACCATAGTGCACTTGGTTCGCTCTTCATATGATTATCCCATGTGGATTGAGATATATAGGCATCTAGGATCTCATCCGTGACTGTATTGACAATTCCTCTTGAATTATACATTCGCCTTTAATCGCATAATTGTATTCGATGACATCTTTCTTGAAATCTTTATTACTTTTGTCTTTCACTGAATGGAAAGACGAACGCTTGAAATTGATAGATAGATAGATACATAGTATTCCCTATGGCCATGATAGTTGTACACAAGTGTAGCTACCATCGGCCGGCCATGTGACTACAACCTTGCCTTGAGTTACTTGTCCACCCCTCGACCCTAAAACTAACATCATGACCTTCTAGTCATTGGAATTCGAGAATGATTAGGATCTTACTCTTAGTCAAGACACAAACCTAAGAGACTATCTAATCTCTAGGAATCAAATTATTGTGAGCCTCCGATTATTCACTTTTGATTCTTGGCTTAACTAGCAACCCGTATGCCTTAGCTCCACCCTTACTTGACTAGGCCCCCACAGTTTAGACAAGGGAGGAATAGACCAAAAACAAGGACAAGCCTTTGCAAGGACTGTGGTAGATGCCCATTCCAAGATTAGAGAGTGATGCATGAGCATTACATTCGATACCACTAGAACCCTTATAACCATAGTCTGGCAGGTTTAACACAAATAAAAATTTATGACCTAGTTGTTGAGATCTTTTGTTACCCCCATCGATAACTCCCGTATACTATGGACGAGTGGATCATTCTATTTATTGACTCGTATATTGTGGTACAAAATCATTTTCTATTTATTAGAATTCGTGGTACGACCCTCGAATTTGATTCATATCTACCGTATCACATTATCCATTACATCGCGTCTTATTCTTTATTATCAAGAGTCGAGGTACGATATCACAACTTTGAAATATTTCTAACCTTATTATTCCTAAAACCTATGTCCCAGTCTCTAGAGCAAATAAAATATAAGCCTTCTAAATTTTAAAGAAATACTAAGATTACCGATTGACTAGAATAAATTGATTTCCATTAGGAGGATAATTAGCGTCCCGTGAACTCCCACTTTCCATTTAGATCATTTGGTGTCCCCGACTGTGACATTCATATTCGGAGCACGAGTCCAGCTGTTACCTTCCAACAAACTTCACATACAAGACATAGACGACCCCACCTTCAGGTAGATATATCATGTCCCACTAAAACACGTCCCCTTGTATTCTATTTTTATGATACGACTTTTAGGTCAAAAGGGACTAGTGATAACCCTTACCATAACACCGATATACTTTCTGACTGCAATTAGAGATCCAACCTTGACTCAAATCTTTTGGCCAATATATGGTTGTGATCTGCTCGAAGTCCTCTACGCACATGCCACTAGTGTGCCACTCAATAGAGGCCTCGTGTGCTACTTAAACACAAAAGTCACGGAAGGCGCATCTCATGACTTACAGAACCTATTCTACCAACCCGACAGAAAATTTGTCCAACCACTTGAATTTGAACCTATTCTATATTACCCTAACCTAATAGGGATGGTTTAAAATTTCATGAAATTTTGTCCAGCTGTCACGATCCGCTACCCAAATTGTTGGGCCGGGCCGAGTCATGTCCAGCCTACGCTTGAGATAAAGCGTAGTAAGATGTTCTAAAGATAACAAGATAAGACTAAAATGTGCTAACAGTTCTATATGTAATAAAGAGTTGTAAATGTCCCAAACACAAAAGTCATCTCGTATATCAATAAGATCCAAGTACAAGTCCAAAATATAAAGATGGATACAGGTCCAGTCACAAATGACTACTCCCAAAAGTCCAAAGTAAATAGACAACTAGACGAGTTTCCCCGCAGGTACATCCTCGTAAGATAAAGCCTGGTCCTCGGCAGTAACTCCATAATAGGAATCACAAAGCAACTCCTCCTCAGTAAGTATACCTACAACGTTATCCTGTCAGGACGGGAGCAAGTACTGAATCTAACAAACATATAATACTGATCATGTGATGGAAAGAGATAAAATGACATATCTTGTTTTATCCAGTTTTAGATACATTTTATCATGGCAGTATATTTGTTTTAAAGTTTAAAACTGTAGTAGGTGAGTGATCAGTCAATAGGTAATCAGGATGTACAGTAGTACATATCAATTTTCTGAAGTGTACATAGGTACCCTTAACGGCATCGGTGTATGTCCATACACAAACGCGGGATCAGACATACGACAAAGTTATATATAGAATGTAACAGTGCTCGGTAAATCATATGGAAAGGGGGTCATGATCATGTATACTACTAATAGTTTCCCTTAACCCGTTATTTAAACATGTGAGAGATATGAAAACTGTCCTAAATATGGTAGAGACTGAAAGTAATACAACATGTGAAGTTTTAACTTGCTACCCCAAGGATCAGCATTAACTGGTTGGAAAATCACAGTTTATTAATAACAGTAGTAAAGTTTGTAGGAGTACTTGCCTTTAGCAAAGCAAGGCAGTGATAGAAATGCTATAGAAGCCTGGTGACTCGTCACTGTAGAAATAACACATAAACTTAGTTTTTATACTAAGTTAAACACTAAGACACTAGTTGTGTGACACGACGTTCTGACTGGACACCTAGCCAAATGGTGATTTTAGCATAGGAGGCCAATGTAGGGTGACACAATACCCAAACTAACTTCTAGGATTTTACTAGTGCGGGGTGAGGTCCAATGCTATAATAACTCAAAACGACACAAATTATTGCAAGTCGTAACTATTCAATAAATAAATCAAATTGTACATTGTGTTCCAACAATTTTGAGATAGACAAAAGGCTCAATTTTATATAAAATAAAGTACCAAAATGATCCTTGTTAATTATAGAAATTTATACTAATTTTTTTGGAATTATAAACCCTCATAGATATTTATTAAAAATCAGCAAACTATGCATCCTGAAAACGAGTTCTGTTTTCCTATTTTTATAAAATACCAAACTAATTATTAAATGCTGAAAAATTATATTAAATTAGCTAATTAATTAGTATTTAAATACAAATTTTCCCAGATTTTTACAACAACTAAAATATATATAAATTCAAAACAGCAAGTAACAATTTCTGAAAAATAAATAATTAATTAATTAATATTTTTCCATGTATTCGAAATTGAACCGAAGTCCAGATACAGGACCCAAAGCCATGAATCAAGTCCAATATGACTTGTACAGACTCTGAATGTATTAGACACAATTGGGCCCAAAAACCCATGCTAGGTTTGGACACAATTGGCCATAATTATAAAATGCAGTAATTTAAATATACATAAATATATTTTAAAGTGCTAAAATATACAAGTCACAAAGTTAAATAATAAAAATAACATGTGAATTTATACACAATAATATTTTGTACATAGTTGAATTTGAAATACATATATAAATATACAACAACAATATTTTATATATATATATATATATATATATTATATATATATATATATATATATATATAT
>JANAVB010009994.1:10052148-10142148 GCA_029216955.1 Iris pallida
GAAGGAAAACCTAGATCTAGGGTTCATGCGAAGTGGCCAGAGAAGGAGAAGTAGAGGCGGCGTTAGGCTGGGCTGGGTGGTCGGAAAAGTAGATTAGGGTTAGGGTTGGGTCTGGGGCATTTATAGAAAGGGTGTAGGGCGGTGAGAAGGGGGCTAGGTCGGTATCGCTGGTGGCGGTCCGCTCGGTCGTCGATCGTCGGGGGCAGGTGGGGAGGAGAGAGAAAGAACGTGGGGGGGGGGGTGATGGTAGTTTGAGCAAGGCCCACATAGTTTGGGGTCTTGCAAAATAGCCCTAAGCCTATCGGTTTGCACATACAATTTGCAAACCGCAATTAAAATAATCATATATTGCAAATCAGTATTAAAACAAATCAACAAATTGCAATTCGATATTAAAATAATTCAAATATTTACAAAATGATATATTTTGCCTTAGAAATTAATTAAAAATCATTTAAAATTCTAAAAAAATTCTTAATAATCATATTATTTCATTTTAAATATATAAATGCTATTAAAAATTATAAAAACTATTTTTAAAATTTAGGGGCTTACACCAGCCACTATAGATTAAAATCTAAAGTTCATGCAATCAAAGATTGAAGTCCAATTAGGGAACCTATTGAGACTCGGTTAAACCCATCATAACCCATCGCCATATTGGGACTATAAAACCAAACTTGATGAAATAGGCCCTCACCCTATTATGTAGGCCCCACCTCTCGGCTCACTAATTCTCCTTCCATAGATTTCGTAACTGCATCTCTTCGTAGCCTATGTTATGCATCTCTCGGTACCAACTTGCTTCCGGATATACTTGACCAAGACCTCTCATACTGTCTTGACCAAACATAGATAATATATGGGCCATATTAAATAGATAATACTTAGACTTCCTGTAGAGTCCGTGACTATGATTGGAAATATCTCATACTTTCATATACCTCCTTGAAATTTGACCTTCTTAGAAGCCCTATTACTGTGCTTTTCCCGATTAACCAACTTCTATAAGTTGGGTAGAATATTGAACTTATTATACTCTACCCCTCAGAATGGGATCACAATCGTAACCGTTCTTCCGTCTGTATGAAATTTATGAAACGATCCTTTATTTTGCATTTTATATCCCTTTGCTCGTGCGTTTAGATAACTACGGTAACAGATTGCAACCTAAATTCTTCAAGTCAATCATAGAATCGTTTTTGTTTAAATTAAAAGCAAATTTTTTGAGGCAAATAGATCGCAAGCCTCTCTAAAAAATATAAGATTTTAGAATTTGCAAGTGGTTGGAAATGATGGTTCCAATTAGACTAGTAATTCAATGGTTCATAACGTCGACCCATATTCGTATCATTTGATACCCTCGACCGTGATTTTGATAATTGAAGCACAACACTAGCCTTTTCCTTTCGACAAAGTTCACACTCACGAACTAGACTAGTCATGCTACTCACATGACATACATGTCCCACATAAACGAACTTCCAGTGCTCCATTTAAATTACACCACGTGTATGACACATTGTTTCCTCAATACAAACCATAGAGATCCAAATTCGATCTATTCGATTTCACCCATGCAAATATCGACCCATTTCCTTAACTAAACTGAATACTCAAGATCTATACAAGACGTAGCACACCTATGACGTATGCATTCCACCCAAGCAAGCACAAGTCTCCTACACAACACCCAAACACCAACCTGCACATATTAGTCCGTATGACTTAAAGAATAAACGCCTACCTAATCATACCTTGTCTTCAAATCCTATAACAAGGCTTTCTGCAGACTCTCATCTCTTAGTTACCGTGTTAGGCGAGGACTGAAATTCCTTTGAACCAACACGTTAGGAGAAATTTATGAAATGCCCAAAAATTGTAAAAGTTTTATGTAAAACCCACCACAAAATAATATTTCATCGCGTGCCCAGAATTATCTATTAATATATAAAAGTGGGTTCCGAATGACCTTTTTGCCCTTCCTTCTAATTTATTACAAAAAATCCCGTACCCTGTTATTCAAAAACAAAAAGCAAAAAAATGTTTCGTACTCTCTCTTCTTCGATAAGCCGATCAGTTTCTCCTCCAAAATCTAGGGTTTCTCCTCCAAAAATCTTCAAATGTTTCTCTCATTCGTGATATTCGCACAATGTCGTCACCATCGAAAACATTACCAAATCAAGAAGCAGATTATCAAAAAGGGAGTGACGGAGAATCATCATCAAATCCAAAAGAGAATGATGGAGGATCAAAGAAACGAATAACTAAACAACTTGCATATAAGCAGAAGAAGCCTGCTACGCAAAAAGAAGGTATAACTTTAACTTATTTTCATGATTCGTTGATCATTCTCCGTGTTAAATTCTACTAAGAATGGTCTTGATCATTCTCCGTTTAAAACAAGGAGAATGACATTTTTCGTGTAAATTAGGCATTCTCCGTGTTACTAAAACGGAGAATGGAATTCACAGTGTATTAAATTTAACACACATAATGTCATTCTCCGTGTATTTTAACACGGAGAATGTCATTCTCCGTGTGGATTTAAAACGGAGAATGATATTTCCAGTGTAAATTAAAGCGGAGAATGTCATTCTCCGTTTTAAATTACACGGAGAATGGCCATTCTCCTGCATTTTAAAACTAGAATGCTATTCTTCGTCTTAACTAACACGGAGAATGTCATTCTCCGTTTTAAATCGACACAGAGAATGTGCTCCCTGTAAATTTAAAACACAGAATGGCCATTCTCTATGTCGATTTAACACGGAGAATAACATTCTCCGTGTAATTTAAAACGAAGAATGATATTATCTGTGTCACTTAACATAGATAATGTCATTCTCCGTGTAAATTAATTTGGAGAATCCATTCTTCGTTTGAATTAACACACAGAATGTCATTCTCTGTGTCACTTAATAGGGAGAATGTCTTTCTCCGTATAAATTAATACGGAGAATGACCATTCCCAGTGTAATTAAAACGCAAATGTCGTTCTCCGTTTTAAATTACACGAAGAATGTCATTCTCCCTGTAAATTTAACACACAAAATGTCATTCTCCGTGTAAATTAATACGGAGAATAGCATTCTCCGTTTGAATTAACAGGGAGAACGTCTTTTTTTGTTTTAAATTACACGGAGAATGTCATTCTCCATTTTAAATTACACGGAGAATGTCATTCTCTTGTGTTATACGCTTGGGAATGGTCATTCTTCGTGTCATTTAAAATAGAGAATGACCATTCCCAGTGTAAATCGACACGAAGAATGGTCATTCTCCCTGTAAATGAACATTCTCCGTGTAATTTAAACGGAGAATGGCATTCTCCGTTTGAATTAACACGTAAAATGTCATTCTCCGTTTAATTTTAAACGGAGAATTCTATTCTCCATTTAAAAGTAAACGGAGAATGACCATTTTTCTTCTTATATCAATGGATAACAGTTAACAGAAACCTAATTTATTGTCTATGTTTTGTTTTTGTTTTTTTGTAGCAGAAAGCACTGTCAGGAATAACGATTCTAGACTTTTCTGTGCTACTTTCAAAACAACGCTAGATCTTATGGAGGTTGTCACTGTATGTGGCATCTGCCACCCCGATTATAATTTAGTGATATTTTTTTCTTCTTATTTGAATAGTTTACATTTAATTTTCTATGATCATAGGAGTTGTGACTAAGCCCACAGGTGAGTTATGACCATTTTGTGGTCACATGATCTCTAGATAGGGTCTATATGCATTCTATAGCTATATTATATTTTATTATGTTTTTTTAGACATTTTTATATATTTTTAAATATTTATTCTTTGAAGATTTATATTTATGAATGACTTTCATAATTTATTTTGAGGCCATTTGTGACTATTTTGAGACCCATTATTTTTCTTTAGGCTCTATTAGGTTAAATATATTTTTCTGTATTTTTCTACATTTTTTCTGGAATTTTTAGATAATTAAATATAGGAAAAACCTATTTTCTAAGACTTCTAGAACTTACTGTGCAAGCCTATGAGCAAATATTGACCCCAAATATTTTTCTAGGGTTCTATATGTTATTTTATTTTTTTTTGGAATTTTTACAGATTTTTCTGATATTTTCACATATTTATTTTGAGTTGTTTGATTAAAAACTGATTAAAAATTTATTTCTGGTAATTAAAAATCTATTTTCCTAAAACATTACACAGTTAGCCGTACCCTGGCCCACCTGTCGCCGCTTAAACCTGTCAGCCACCGCCTCTCTCTCTCCTAGATATATATTATTATATTCGCCCACCCTAATTAAATTCCAGCCGCCTTTTGTGGGAGAACTCATCTAGGGTTTCCGACTTCCCGAAGCGATTTCTGCCAACTTCGACATGCTTTTCATGTGCCATTTTTTTGTTGGATTCGTATCGAGGTAAGCTTTCTAAATATCTAATTTATTTTTGTAGATATTATTCCTAAATTTCTGGAAAATTCGTAGAGTGTCGGTTGTCCGAAACTTGACATGTTTCGGTGTTTTCGAGATTCCGGGAGGACCGAAAATCAAAATCACGAACCGTTTGAAGTTTCGGAAAGCTAACACAGAGCTCTACGACATATATTTTTCCCAAAAATATTTCGTTCATCTAGTATTTTATTTATTCTGTTGAACTCAGAATTGATCGGTTGATCACCGTTTTGGTCACGATTAGCCATAACAGCGATATCTTTTGACCAAAGCGTGATTTTGCGGCACGGTCGATTCCAGCACACTCATGGTACTGAAATCTACCAAGGTACACTTCCAAAATCTAAAGTTCATGATATTTGACTAGATAGTCAACGACATGTCTCGATTTGCGTGCCATGGTTTCCAAAATTGGAAACATGACTTTTGATGGCCAAACTTGCATGTTTAGATTATATTCAGATTATCATTAAGTTTTTAAGTAAATTATTCTAGAATTAATTATTATTAGATTAGTAACACAACTAGTCACTATTTCATAAATTTAGAACTAGAACATTAGAATTGAGTTATGGTTTTCGTACACGGTTCATGGTGCGATATATGTTATAGGTTGACAGCTTCTAGATTGGCAAACTCCCTCGTCCTCGACTTTTGACTACGATTTGTGCAAGGATTCAGGCAAGTACAGTATTGCATTTATGTTTTAGTTCATTATAACGTTTACTCTATAGTTTTCTTGTTTGATATCCCGTTGAGTCATTGCTTGATATTCCATTGAGACACGATTGTTACACTGTAGTTATTGTATCCTTCTTAGTGTATCATTGACCGTTATTGATTGTTAGAGAGTCGGGAGGGAAAATACTCAGTAAGTACGTGAACAAACCCATTTATTTTTATTGTGGATAGCTAAGTCATACACCCCACGTATGAGTTAGCCGTACCCTGTTATTGTGGATAGCCATCATATGATATGCCGTATTAGCCCAGCCGTTCACGTATTAAAAGGTATTTCACACATATAGTGGTTCCTATTTTTTCTTTATCTAGTCCATTATCTTGTTAGTTCATATCTCGCTAGTTTACATCTTGCCAGTTTATATCTTGTTAGATACCATCTTGCTAGTTTACATTTTGCTAGTTCATATCTTGATCGTTCATACATGGCTAGTACTAGTTCTTTCTATACTCTTTGCCATCATCGTTTTTCGTTGTTCTAACTTATTTTGGACTAACAACATTAATTGCAACATGGTTGTACTCTGCTCATTTTCTGACTGGATCGTTGTTATATGTGAGGACGAGTATCGCTAGCACTTCATGTTATGGACCAGCAGTGGGTAGTGCTGACGTTGTTGGTACCGAGACTCAGGAGCCATGGTTGATCTCTGGAGGGATCTATATTTACCTTTGTGCATGCCTTAGTTTATTTTCTTAGATGGATCAGATTTGTTCATGGATGGACGATATTTTATTGTTCTGGATTTCAGTCTCTTTGTCATTGGATTTGGATATTATTATTTCATTATCTATCATACTCTTGTTTCCTTGGTTTGTGTCACTGCTGAGTACGATTTTTATTTGTGTTCTATTGTATCTGTGGAGAATGTTATTGTGTGTACTAGACAACGTTCTACTGTCGATACCGCGGCGTAGGCTGGGCTTGGACACGAACTCGTACTCGGTTATCCGGAAGCGGATCGTGACACTGTAAATGGTGGCCGTTTACCCGTGCCAGTCATTGAATCTTTAAAGAATATCGGTTTCTGGAATTTAATCGAGGTATTCTACAAAAGTAGAGTTGAGACAAAGGAATTGGCGAAGGCAACAAAAGGTCTTGAGAACTTGATTGGAACCTATAGGGAAGACGAAAAAGGTGTGGGTTACTTTCAGTTGAGCAACACTGTTCGAATCATGTCATGCGTCGATGATGTGGCAACCATCTTCGGTCTACCGCTTAGGGAAGAAAGCGAGACTGATTTTAATCGCAGAAAGTTGATAATAGAGATACAGAAACAGCCACCAGCACCAGAATCTTATAGCCTGTGTATAACGCATTTTACAAGGTTGCTGGCTAATTCCAAGGGCGCACAAGCAAAAGTCAGTAACCAGGAAGTGAAAGATAAGTTCTTCCAATTATTAGAGCGGCTTCGTAGCGGAGATAAGACTGCTAATCCAGATGATTTGGCCAAGCTGTTGATCTTCCACTTGTGCCAAACTGTATTCTTCACAAAATCTGGCGGTTCAAGTTTACCGTACAAATTCTTCGCCTTGGTGGACAGCATAGAAGTTATCAACAGTATATGCTGGCCAAGGTTAATATTGGAATATGTTATGGATAACATAAAGAGGAGTACAAGTAAATGTAAGGGAGGGGATTACTCCGATGTTTACTCCAAAATGGAAGGTTGTACAATATACTTTCTATATTGGTTTACAGAACATACTACCCTTGTAGAAAGGAAGTTTGACCCAATTCCAGATTACCTAAGATTTTTCACATGGGATGGGTACAAAATCTTAACCTTCCTCAAGACCGAATACCCCCTAAAAATCAATTCTCCGTACATATTCGAAAACTTGGTCATATCTGTTGGCCAAGAAGGAGGACACCTGGAAGGTGAGCAACCTCTACAAGAAGAAGTTCCACAAGAGGGAAGGGGAGAGACAGGGGAAGAAGGGATACCTGGGGCTGAGGTTGCTGTCGAACAAGTCGAAATAAACGACACGATGGGTGGCTTGGCACAGGAATTGGAGGAATTGAGAAGGCAGAATTTTGATATTCTGGCGAAGAACGAGAAGCTCCTTGAAAAGATTAAAGAGCTAGAGGCACAACTCCATGCAGTCAACGCTGATATGGAGAGCTCAGCGCATGAATTGGAGGAAATAAAAAGATAAAATTCTGATCTGCTTGCACAGAACTGTGGACTCAAGGAAAAGTTTCAAGAGCTAAACGCACAAGAAGCCCATCAACGTGCAATCAAAACACGATGGAGGGTTTAGTGAAGCAATTGGAACATTTGAGATCACAGAACCTTGAACTTTTTGCTGATAATTCACAGCTCAACGACATAGTTAAAGAGCTAAAGGCATAAGGTAAAATCTTCTCTTTTTTAAACTTGTGATTTGTAATTCTCCATGTTTTATTGCAGCAAATGACCATTCTCCGTGTTAATCTAGTACGGAGAATGGCATTCTAAGTGTTAACTTACACGAAGAATGGACATTCTCCGTATTAGAAACACATATAATGACATTCTCCGTTTTAACTTACACGGAGAATGTCATTCTCCTTGTTACATGTAGGAGAATAACAATTCTCCGTGTTTAATTAAACAGAGAATTTATATTCTCCGTGTTAGATTAAACGGAGAATGGTCAATCCCATTGTCACATGGACATGTCATTCTCCGTGTCACTTAATACGGAGAATGTCATTCTCCGTTTTAATTAACACGGGTAATAGTCTTTTCCATTCTTAAAACTGAGAATGATCTTTATTTTTTCTATTTTTTTCATTGACATCGTACATTTCATTGATGTTTGTTTTATAACAGTGCAAATAACAGAGCAACTGAGAAAAACAAATAAAAAGCTCGTTGATGAGAAAATAGAGCTTCAAGAAAAGATTGAATTGTTGAATAAAGAAGCGATTGAAAATAATGCAACACAAAGTAAAATCTTCTCTTTTTTTAAATTTGTGATTTATAATTCTCCATGTTTTCTTGCAGTAAGATGACCATTCTCCGTTTTAACTTACACGAAGAATGTCATTCTCCGTTTTAACTTACACGGAGAATGGACATTCTCTGTATTAGAAACACACAGAATGACATTCTCCGTTTTAACTTATACGGAGAATGTGATTCTCCTTGTTACATGTAGGAGAATGACAATTCTCCGTATTTAATTACACGGAGAATGTTTATTCTCCGTGTTAGATTAAATGGAGAATGGTAAATCCCATTGTCACATGGGCATGATCATTCTCCGTATTAATTACACATGAGATTCTACATTCTTCGTATTAATTAACACGGAGAATGCCATTCTCCGTGTCATTAATACACGGAGAATGACATTCTCCGTCTTAATTAATACGGCGAATGTCATTCTCCGTGTTAATTAACATGGAGAATGTCTTTTCCATTGTTAAAATGGAGAATGATCTTTACTTTTTCTATTTTTTTTATTGACATCGTACCTTTCATTGATGTTTGTTTTATATCTGTGCAAATAACAGAGCAGCTGAAACAAGCAAATAAAAGGCTCGCTGATGAGAAAAACAAGCTTCAAGGGGAAGTTGAATTGTTGAGTATAGAAACAATTGAAAAGGATGAAAAAAAATCACAAATCTTGGAGCCATAATTGATGCATTGCAGCTTACAGAGCCTCAACAAGTTCCTCAACAACAATCTGACGAACCTGATGATCCAGAAGTACCCAAAAGAAGATTAGGAAGGGGGAAAAGAGGAGGATAAAACCATCAGATGTAATAACTAATGATGATTTTACTCCCTTAGGGAGGAAAACATAAAAAAGACAGAAGATTAATGACGATTCGAAGCCAAAACCTCAGCCCAAACCCAGAGCAAAAAAAAATAAGAAGGATGATTCAAAATACAAAGAAGATGCCAGAATTGCAGAACTAGTAAATAAAGGGGAAATATTCAGGGAATGCGAGGACCTCAGACTTTGGAATGAGGCAGATAAAGATCTGCAGAAGCTTTACAAGGACCTCGTATTCAAAAACAAGATGACTCCACTGTATGTATTCTTCTATATTTCTTTTGTCTTTTTACACAATTATTTCTGTCAATTTCTATTGATTTAATCTAACTGAACTAAATTTATGCACAGTAATCTTGCATATTATTCTGCTGAAGGTAAAAAATAAAGTTGGAGTTATCCTGACAGCAATAGACGTGCAAGACATATTCAACTATCAAGACATGGAGGCTGGTATACTCAACATAATAATATACAAGATGAAACAAAATTAAGAAAAAGTAAGAAGTGAACCACAATCAAGTTCACAAGAGGTGCAACATAAGTGGTCTGCATTTATGTTGTCCCACACATTGGTAAGAATCAAAACTGAAACATCCCTCCTAATCATGTGTACACCGATAAAACTAACTAATGATATTTTGTCTTTGTTTTTGGGAAACAGTCCATCGTTCGCCAAGCTCATGAAAAAGATGTAAAAGACGGTGCCATTCAAACTTTCAAAATAGATGTCGAAGACCTAATCATGGGTTTACAAGACGACATAGAGTGGATATTCATGTCACTCTTTAATGAAGCAAAAAAATACTATATGCTCCTGACATTCAACTTCAGCTCGTACGAGTGGGCAAACTACAACTCCTTGGTGCAAAATACGTACGAATCGGGCAAGGCAGATGCAGAATATTTGAGGGAGGTCTTGGAGCCTATCATAAAGAGAAAAATTGAGATGATAAGGGAAAAATGCAAGACGACGATGGAGTATGAGAGTACAGATACGAGATTTCGTTCAAACTGTCCACAACAAAAAGGACCCAACTGCCTCTTGTATACGGCATATTTTATGAAGTGCTTGATGATTTATCCCTTCACAATACCAACAAGAGGAAATGACGATGACATTCACAATAAGATTATAAAAGTTAGGTTTGCATGGCTTAAGAGGTTGCTTAAAAGTCTAAATGCAGATCGTGAACACATTATAAAAATGACACAGACCTAAGAAATTTATATTACATTGTTCTGTATATATGAAAATGCAGTTATATTCTTCTATGTCTGCGTCTTTGTTACATCTGTTCTGTCTTATATTACATTGTTCTGTATATATGAAAATGCATTTATATTCTTCTGTGTCTGCATCTTTTTGTTACATCTGATGTTTTTTATTACAATGTTCTATATATATCATTTTTGAATGACCATTCTGTGTCAAGTTCACAATGAGGAATGACCATTATGTGCCAATCTTCGTGTTAATTAAAACGGAAAATGCCATTCTTCCTGTTAAATTACATGGAGAATGGCCATTCTCCGTGTTATTGAATACGGAGAATGTTCGTTCTCTGTTTTACTTATAGTTATTCTCCGTGCTAAATAATACGAAGAATGGTCATTCCAGTTTTAAAATGCATGAGGATGGCCATTCTCAGTTTAATTTAACACGGAGAATGCCAATCTCCGTGGTAAGTAACACGGAGAATGGTCATTCTCCAAGTTAAAACGCATGAGGATAGCAATTTTCCGTTTAAATAACACGGAGAATGGCATTCTCCGTGTTATTTAAACGGAGAATGGTCATTTTAGTTTTAAAACGCATGAGGATGGTCATTCTCCATGTTATTTAACACGGAGAATGTCATTCTCCGTATCATATAATACGGAGAATGGTCATTCCATGCATGATAGACCATTATTCGTTTTAAATTACACGCAACGGACCTATTAAATGAGGAGTTTGTGGCATGGCATCCACTTGTAGCAACTCTTAAATGCCACCTTCTTTATTGGTGGGAAGTTGAGTAGTTTGCGGAATGAACCTTTTAAATGAGATTCATTATGCTGACTATTAGGTTCATCTACATTTATTGGATAGTGTGTCCTATATAAAGGGCTTTCTTGAGGATCAAACTCCATCATCTTCATAGCATTTCTATTATGCACGACCCTGAATTAGTTTTGAGAGGAGAATGGCCTAGCATCAGTTGGCTGTTGGCTGTGGATCTCTTCATTCAAAGTAGTTATGTCCTTGTAGAAGAACATGTAGTAGTGAATCTCGAGATGCATTGGAAGACCTTGTTCGAACCTGAACAACATATTGGCAGTCCTCGTGCTTTGTCAAAAAGTTGGGGTGTCATGCTATGCCCTTCTCAGAAATGGTCTAGCATTCCGTTATGCCGGAAGAGCCACAGGTTGTGCTCTGTCCTGCTCATTCGGGCATTCGGGATTGCGCATACAAGAAAGGAGGAATACGCTTCGATGCTTTCTTCTGTGAAGATAAACCCTCTTGTATGTGCACCAAGAAGAATAAGGGTTACATTTCTGTGAAGATAAACCCTCTTGTATACTTCTTTAGGCCTTTCTGAATTTGTAATATATGCTTTCTTTAAGAATAATATGAGTCTTTGTAATAGATCCTTTGTAGAAGAACAATATGAGTCTTTCTGAATCTGTAATAGATCCTTTGAACACATATTAATAAAAGAACTTATTTCTATAACTTCTGTTTGAATTTCATTTTTCTCTGTCTGTATATTTTATAACATCTGCGGTGTCTTCTATAATAAAATCACGAAGAATATGACATTCACAGTACACATGAGAATGTTCATTCTCCGTGTTAAATTAAAGTACACATGAGAATATGACATTTTCTGTTTTAATTAAACTGATAATGCCATTCTCCGTTTACTTACCACGGAGAATGTCATTCTCCGTGTTGAATTAAACGAAGAATGGCATTTACAGTGTTATAACGCATGAGAATGTTCATTCTCCATGTAAGTTAAAACGGAGAATAGATTTCTCAGTGTTAAAACGAATGAGAATGCTATTCTCCGTATAATTCGAAACAGAGAATCTCATTCTCCGTCCTGAATTACACGGAGAATTGATTTCCTGTGTTAAAAAGAATGAGAATTCTATTCTCCGTGTAATTTGAAACGGAGAATCTCATTCTACGTGTTAATCTAGCACGAAGAATGACATTCTAAGTGTTAAAACGAATATAAATGTTCATTCTCCGTGTAATTTAAAACGGAGAACATTCTCCGTGTCGACCTACACAGAGAATGGCATTCTCATTGTTAGAATGAATGAGAATGTTATTCTCCGTATAATTTGAAACGGAGAATGTCATTCTCCGTATAAGAATGACGGAGAATGGTCATTATGCATTCAAAAACTGTGAAACATTAGATATAACAGACTTCAAAATAGCACCATTGACATCAAAATTGTAAGAAATGTATTAAAAAACAGTTATATAAAAGGAAGAATATATGTATATGTATTAACGAGGGGGCGCTGCCTCCTCGACCACCGTAGAAGCACGTGGGGGAAGAGGGCAAGTGCTGCGATTGTGATTACCTAATTTAAGATAATTATGGCACCTAATCTTCCTCTTCTCTTTTTCCTTGTTTTCATAATTGCACTTATAACGGTCCGCCTTTGGTCGGCCGGGACGCCGTTTCGGAACAGGGGGTAGGACCAAATCAGTTGAATTATTTTCAAACTGTTTTCCAGAATCTGGAACTGGACGAATAACACATGAATATAGCTTCTGGTAGAAATCTGATGTCCAATACTGCTACACAAAATGGTAGACAAATTTGCCTAAACCAAATCTAACGCATTGGATTGCATGGCTGCATGGGAATCCATATACCTTCCATCTGCGATAACTACAATGCCAATCAAGAAGATTCACCAAGTGGGAGGAAGTATATGCCATCACCTCAAACTCAAAATCACCAGACCGATATACCCTATAAGACATGCCATCATCTGTAAGCTGCTTCAGCATATTCTCGGCGTATGGAGTCAATATGTTATTGAAATCACTTGCATCCTTGTGGCGATCCGAAATCATCTTCATCATCTTCACTCGGATGACATTTACAAGTGCTGAAATAGGCATTTTCTTCTCAGCCTTTATCCATGAATTGAATGACTCTGCACAACTAGAAGCAACCTCGCCGTATCTACATCCCGGGAAGAATACATTTGACCAATTTTCAGGCTTTTGTTTATCCATCCATTTAACAACATGACCACAATTCAAATCATAAATCTTCTTAATTTCTTGTTTACACCCACCTTTATACAGGAAAAAAAACTAATTAATAAAGATGGAAATCAAGGAACAAGTACATGAAAAAACAGGGACCATTCTCTGTTTAATTTAGCACGGAGAATATCATTCTCCGTGTATATTTAAATGGAGAATAACACGGAGGGTGATAATGAAAGTGTTAAAACGCATGAGAATGATCATTCTCCTTGTTAATAACACGGAGAATGGTCTTTTCAAGTGTTAAAACGCATGAGAATGACCATTCTCCGTATTAGAAAAAATGGAGAATGCCATTCTCCGTGTTAAAATAACGGAGAATGGTCATTCCCCTTGTTAGAACGCATGAGGATTGTATTCTCCGTTCTAAACTAACGGAGAATGGAATTATCCGTGTTAAATGACACAGTGAATTCCATTCTCCGTGTATTTTAAAACGGAGAACGAACATTCTCCGTTCTAGGCAACACGGAGAATACTATTCTCCGTGTTATTTATACGGAGAATGTTCATTCTACTTGTTAAAATAAAGGAGAATGCACAGAAAAGCTGCATATATCTGTCTCATTTACACACCTGGAGTTAGAGCATATACTGCTTGCCTCCAAGCTTCAAGTACATGCGGATACACTCTTTCATTTCCTTTCTCCTTCAGCGGTATATTATTCTTCATGTGATAATAGCAATAGCTATAGTAAGCAGTAAGGAACACTTTGGGAACTTCAGAAACTAAACCGGTGCCTTGATCTGAAAGAAAAATGATACGCCTACTACATCCAACAACATTCTTGAGATTTTTAAGGAACCATTCCCAATTGTCACCATCTTCGCCCGAGACTATACCGTAGGCAATAGGGTAGAACTGTTGGTTACCATTCTTCGCTGTAGCAGACATCAAACACCCTTTAAACCTCCTTGTAAGGAAAGTCGCATCCAAATATAGCATCAGGCGACAATATTGAAAGCCTTCGACGCAAGCCCCATATGAAAGAAAAAGTTGCTGAAACCTCATTGACGTATCATCTTTTTGAAAGTCGATAACGGAACCAATATTGGTTTCCTTTACCTTGTCTACATACTAACACAAGTCGCTGTAAGCTCTAACATCATCTCCGTACATTTCTTGGTGCACCAACCTAATGCCATGGTATGCATGCCCGTAGGTAAGAGATAAACCGTAGTCAACCTTGAATTCATCAACAACTGATTTTGTCGACTTTTTAGGATCCATCCGAACAATGTCACTAACTAAACTTTTCACAAACTTTGCTGGAACAACTATATTACCTTTATCCATATAGCCAGCTCCACAATTGTGTTCTCCCACATACCTCTTCACCTCAAAAATTTGATTATCATTCGAAATGGATATACCATGGAAGCTCCACAAACAAGCATAGGTCTTGTAATTCTTGCAGCAAACGGTGTACCTCCTCGGCTCCGATTTTAGAATATGGAATGGATGACGAGATTCAAAACATACCTTCCTAACAGCGTGCCTAACTTCTTCAACACCATTTAGGAAAATCTGACCAACGCCTGTAATTGATCCAGGCCACATATCCGATTTCCTCTTCTTTACTGTCTAAATTGAGCCCTCATAAAATTCTACGACTCGTTTATCCTTTACAGTAGGAGAATATCTACTACTCAAGGAACTAGAAGAGGAAGACGAAGATCCCATAGGAATGCTTTGACAAGGAAAAGATGTCGACGAAGAACATGGAGGGTATACTTGCTCCACAAATAGATCAAAGCTCACGTCATGGGTACCATTGAAACCCCCAACCAAGGACCGAAGCCAAAAATCACTGTCAACGTACAGTTCAGTCCCATCAGAATACAAAAACTTAAAACGAAAGGAAAATGGATCCAAAGAAGTCCATCGATCGCACACTTGATGCTTTAAAAATTCTACGGTACTTTCATGTGTGACACGGTAGGAAACTATGTCTCTCTTGAAACAAAGATTAACTAAACAGCTTGAATCCATTCCCCCCTGATAACATAAAAACAAAAGAGATCACAAAATAGGACAACACATTTCTGACATTCTCCGTCTAAAACTGATGGAGAATGATCATTCTCCTTCTAAAACTGACAGAGAATGATCATTCTGAATTCTCCGGCCAATACTAACGGAGAGTGGTCATTCTCCGTCGAATTAGCCGTCATATTCGCACAAAAATAACGAGATTAAAGATCTCTATAATCGTTACTCAGTTAATAATCTTTATAATAAATTCAAATTCAGCAAAATTTTTGCGACTGGACGAAGATGATGAATGAATTTCTATATATCTAAACTCTCACCTTGTTTTAAGATCTATAAAAAGACAAGAAGATGATTTTCTCTCCACAATTGACCTAATCGTCGAAAAACTTCAAATCACTCCACGAAGATGATGATGATGATGATGATGATGATGAGCGAAGATCGAAGTTCGACTGAAGAAAATTACAGTGAACAACGAACGATATTTGCGATCTCTGCTGAAGATGAGAACAATAGAATTCAGATCTCTCGTGAAGAAGAAGAAGAATAAAATCACAATCCAAATCTGAGTTTGTGAAATCAAAATCATATATATATGACCAAATTTTTGCGAAGGGGTATTTTTGGAACTATACAAATGACAATATAGCATCTAAAGGGAATCTTATAATATTTAACGTGGAAATATATAATTCTAGACATTTCATAAAACCCGCCCTGCGGGTGGGTTTTTCATAAAAACCAACCCCGAAATTGGGTTTTACAGCAATTTCCAGTTCTAGTTATATTCAAATAAGGGGTTCCTACCAGCTGGTTGGAAGCATGACCCACAGAGAGGCAATGTTAAATTGTAATAATTCTCCGATAAAAGTTATCAACCGAGAACGTCATGTCAATATCTAGGCCCACTTGGAATCCGAGACTGCGGTCGAACGTGTCCAATTTTTTCGTGCCTCTCCTTTAAAAATTATCTTTTCCAGAAGTCTTACAATGACAATGTTTTTGGTTAGTCAACTTCTATAAGTTGGGTAGGGCCTTGAACCAAGAATACCTCATCTTGTAGAATATAATGTCAATTAGATTCTCTAATACTAACTCCTCCATCTTTTCGAAAACCGAGTTACGAATTGACGTACCTGCCCTCCCTTGAATCAAATCACATTATTTTAATATGTTAAGTTTATTTTTAATTTTCAGGACGAATTTTTTATAAGTTGGGTAGGATGTAAAGCCCCTAAATTTTTTATATTTTTTATTTATTTTTCTCTCATCATTTTATTTCAAACTTATATTTTAGAGGATTTGTTATATTTTATCCCTAGGTTTCTGTATGTCTCTTCTGTAAAAATAAAATAAACCTTTATTAGATAAGTTATTATTTCTATGTGGAATCATGTATATCAATTATACAAAGGATATTATTATTTACTAAGATTATAGTAGGTTAATATATGTGTGATATATATATATATATATATATATATATATATATATATATATATATATATATATATATATATATATATATATATATATATATATATATATATATATATATATATATAAGAGAATTTGTGCAATACCTTATAAGTATTATTTTAAATTTAATTATTCTTATATATATATAATATATATATATATATATATATATATATATATATATATATATATATATATATATATATTATATATATATATATATATATATATATATATATAAAATATATATTTTTATATATATATATATATATATATATATATATATAAAATATATATATATATATATATATATATTATATATATATATATATTGTGCAATACCTTATAAGTATTATTTTAAATTTGATTATTCTTATATATATATATATATATATATATATATATATATATATATATATATATAATATATATATATATATATAATATATATATATATATATAATATATATATATATATATACATATATATATATATATATATACATATATATATATATATATATATATATATATATATATATATATATATATATATATATATATAGGTTATGTGATAAAATAATATATGTGCATAGATTTATAATTACTATATATGTATATATGCAATATATACATGCATTTGAAAAACTTATAATTCCATAAAAGGTATTTCTAAATACTGTCATATTAAAAAAAAAAATTAGAGTATCTTAGAATTTTACCTGGACTAGACTTTTTAGAAATTTAGATTTATACATGGTAAATAATGATGATACATGGTTTATAAAATTCCATTTCAAATTATAAACAAATTATTTTAAATGGTATTTTAGTATTTGATATTTTAGTAAAGAAAATAAAGGGGGGATTATAATTAGTTGAGAAAACAAAAAAAAAGACAACACATTGTTTGCCATTAAAATTGTTTGATTGAAAACTTTAATACAAACAGAACAGTATTACAATATAGGACTTAGATGTAGTCCTAGGAGTACACTTTTGTTTAATCTGGGTCCTTAGTGCCAATGGAGCGAGTGGTAATGCGTTGACTCCGTTGACGGGCTGACGACGGTTATCGGTTCTCTGAAGGTGTAGATTGCTCTGGGTGCTGGAGCTTGCCGAGAGGAGGAAGACGTTGAGTGTCTGTATCTGTCTCTCTGGTGATTTTCTGTATGTTCGCTGTGGATTTTGTGCGTGGGTGAGAAGGAAATGATCCCTCTATTTATAGTTTTGCAGGCTGGCTACTCATGCGCGCATGTAGGATTCGCTGGTGTGTGGGGATGCCACGTGGGGATTGCTGATGGAGGCGCGTAGGATGTGCCCTAATCGAGGGGTATAATTCTTCATACTGCTGTTTGTGAGCCGACACGTAGCAGGAGAGAAGATCTTTCTGTTGCTGAAACCTTAGATGAGTTAAGTCAAAGGACACGTGTCATCGACCCATGGCTCGAAGATCTCAGATTTGGTGGAGGGAAGTGATCTGGTGAGCTGCGCCTTGGATTGGACGCAGGAGGAGGCTGCGGCTCGTAACCTTTAGGAGTTACAAACCGTTCGGGGCGCATGGCTTTTAAGGCGCATGCAGACGACTTTCCTTCTGTCTTTTGGGATCAGAGAGCAGTCTGAGGTGCATGGCTTTTGAGGCGCATGCGGGTGGTTGAGTGGCCACGTGGCAGTAGCCGTCGGGATGAAGTCATGATGACGCTGACGTTGCCGACGCTTCGTTTTCTGAAAAAAACTGTCAACTGTTCAGACTTTGGGAGGTGTGCTGCCAACTCTGTCAGTTCAGCATTTAATGTTTCTGACATTCGATGGACAGCTGAGTGGGCGCGTCGATTGGCGTTCCACTTGGTATGGAGATGTATGGGGGCGCTTCCTCTGTGATGTGCCTGGGACTGAAGGGCGCGTCAATGTGATGCGCCTGATGCCGAAGGGCGCGTCCGTGTGATGCGCTGTCTGACTGGCGCATCCGACATGTCTTTTAATGATGCGGCTGTTTCGCTCCTCGAGTGCTTTTAATAGCCGTTTGGCTGAATTCGAGGCATCCGGTTCATCCATTTAATGCAAATTTATTGTACGGAATTCGGAGAGCCATCCACTTGGCACGTGGGTTTGATCTGCCCGACCTATAAATAGTGGCATGGGGAAAAAGTTTGCTTCTCGTTCCCTCACGTACTTCTAACATGAACTTGGGTATTCGGGTGCATTCTGTTGACGAAGTGTTCCCAAGGGTGAAGATGAGATGCCATGTCGTCGTTGATGCACTTGAAGGTGACTGTTACATCCAAAAGACGGAGTCGAGGGCTTCTGAGGCAGGCAGAAGGTGCATGTTGCATCCAAAGATAGGGATGCTCGGGCCCCGTCTCTGTTATTCCGGAAGAGCCGTAGATCGGAATGGCGGTGCTAGGCTCTTTCTTCCTTCAAAGTGGGTATCGCCCACTCTGGTTGTGTTAAAAGCTGCTCCTTTAGCCGTGGTTTCGATCACGGTCTTCCTTCGCCTTTGGAGGCTCTTTCGAAGCCTCCACTGGCCACAGATTTACGGTGCTCTTCTCTTCTTTGGTTTCAGCCAGAGGGTTAAATACTTTGTTTAGTCGAAGCATTTATCAGGTGAGCCTGGCTGGAAGAGCAACACATAACTGGGCTGCTGAAGGGATACACATAACTGAGCTGGATGCACATAACTGAGCTGCTGAAGAGATGGTGGGATGCGCCTGGTTGGAGGCACATGGTATCTGCTGTGCCTAACTGGCGGCGCATGGTGACTGCTGCGCCTATCTGGAGGCGCATGGTGGCCACTGGCTGTAGACTTAGGATCTTTTCTTTGTAGAAATTCTCCTTTGTACAACCTTTTCTAGACATGTAATAGACTTTTGTATATAAATAAAAAGTCCTTTTTTAAATGTCTATACTTATTGACTTTGCTGTAAAGTGTTCTGTCCGAGTTCTGGCGCATGTAGTGTCTGGCGCATGGGCTTTCTGGTTGTGAAATTCCATGCTTCTACAAGACCCCCTTCAAAGTTTTCAAAACTTTTGAATAAGTTTTGGAATACTTTGAATAAGAAGCATGGAGGTCAGGGCGCATGATTGTTGGGCGCATGCCTGTTCGGGCGCATGCTCCTCTTAGTTAATGCATATGATGATGTCTTGGTAACCGAAAATATTAATGATGATCTTTTGGTTGTATTTGCTGTTATCTCTTCACAGAACCCGAGGCGACGGCTGAGATCACTCGTCATCGGTTCACGCGTGCGACCACGGCCTATAAATAGGTGAGAGATGGAGAGAGAGAGAGAGTTCTTCTGCTCTGTGCCTTTTCCTTCTTTAGAGTTCTTCAAAATCCTAACTTCTTTCTCTTTGAGAGAATGGCTCCCAAGACTCCTCGCGGCGGTGCTGGCAAGAGAAAGGAGAAAGGAAAGGAGTCTGTGAAAGTTATGGCGGCTGACGTTCCCCGTCGGCCTGTCGAAGTTCGGCCGGAGGTGGTTGGTAAGTCTTATTTCTCGTACACTAACGCACATAGACCTTGAGTCTTTGATGATGTACCGCGGTCTTTGCCTGCTGACGCGCATGGGTTTAAACCGTGATGATGCGCCGAGGCTCTACTGCTGACGCGCATGGGTTCAAATCCTGATGATGCGCCGAGGCTCTACTGCTGACGCGCATGGGTCCAAACCCTGATGATGTACCGAAGTACTGCTAACGCGCATGGGTTCAAACCCTGATGATGCGCCGAAGCTCCCTTTTTTTCCCAGACATATTGTGTGCTCTCTTGTTGCTTCTAACATTTTCGAATCTTTGCTAGTGTCAATGGCAATCCCGTCTTTGAATGAAGTGTTCTTGGAGGCTGCCTTCAATCAGATGGGAGTAGATTATGACGAGGAAGTGATAAACCCTGCTTAAGATGCTCTTATGCTGGATCAGCCTCCCGAGAGAATGACTCAAATCCGGGAACAATAGTATGGGTTCCTAAAACGGATGATGGAGCGTGGAGTTTTAAAATCTTCCACATCTGATAAAGTGACCTTCTTGAAACCTGAGTTCCTATTCGGAGACCGCCTCACTTCTACTGAAGCGACGGTGTTGAAGGTCAAGGAGGACTGGTTCTTTGCAGCAAATGGGGTGCATATGACTGTTAAGCAACTTGAACGTCAATGGCCCTTGACGTCCTTCTGTTGCCTTGCTTCCAAGAGGAGGACGTCTTGGGATCTTACCCCCTCGCAGGAGGGAGCGGTGACTGGCGTCATCCAAATTAATTCTACCTCCAACCAAAGGGATACTTTGACCGTCGTACGGTCTGGGTCTTCTTGCACCTGGCGGACTTTACGTCCTGGGAGCCTCTACAGTGATGTACCCATTGATACGTTTGCTTATAATGCTTCGACTTTTACACATCGTATGTTTTTGATGGAACGCTCATACCCGAAAAGAGATTTTCGGGTGGAGGGTTGGTGCCATTATGTTTCCAAATGGGATAGACTGACACTCTGGATCTTGTCGCATTTTCGGACTGAGCTCCGAGAGATTGGGTTGACTGCCACGATCCGTGCTACCCAGGCGGGTGTTGACATCAATAGGCATATGTTCCTCGTACTTCTGGAGATGTTTGATATCTATACCGGGACCTTTTTTACTCCGGTGGGGGAGTTAGGGCTCGCTCTTCACGAGATGTATGAGGTGTCAAAACTCCCTTGGGGGTCGGAACCCTATGAAGAGTATTTTTCGACCAACGAAGAGCTTCAGGTCCTGGGAGACAGGGCTGAGGAGATGACGGCCGTTTTCAAGGAAGTGGCGACTCATCATTACTATATGCAGAGAAGGGATAAAAGCGGAACGCAGCCCCATGTGACTGCTTGGAGGGATTACGTCTTTAGACAAGACAAAGAGGACCCTTCGCAGTTTTCTACTCCGCCGACGCTCTCTCGTAGCGAAGTGCTATCCGAAATGAGCAGGTTAGGTGAGAAGAATCCCCGAGGGAATGAAGACCAGCAGTCAGATGAACACTCCTACAGCTGCTTCTGGCATCTTGCTTATCGAATGTCATCCAAGGCGGTGTTGACGGCCTACCTGATGATATGGCTCCAGGATTACGTGCTCGCAGGCGGATCCGGCGCCGTAGAGAGGGTGACCCGGAACTTAATCCTACCAGCCATAAAGTTGGTCTTCGGCCGGCGTTTGGCTCTTCTCCCCGCAATGGTATGTAACCTACAGCAAGGTTTGCGAGAGTTTGCGGGAAATGTGATTCATGACAGAGGCAGAAACAATAACTTCCCGCGTGCCGAACTGCCGTTTCACTATTTGATGGGATGGTTAATTTTGCATCACCCCAATGTGATGAGCCCAGGCTCAGAAGAAGACTATAGGGCTGGAGATGCATTCCTTCGCCGTTTCCATCGGAGGAGCTGGTCGCACACTGGTGTCCCTGTCTGTAGAAAGGTTTTATCCCGTCTTCAAGGTTGGGAGATCACCAAAGTTGGTCCAATCTACTTGGGTTTTGAGGCCAACGAAGATTTAAAGGATTCGGGCGAAGGTACCACCACTCTGCCTCAATGGGGATTCCGTTGGTTGCAAAGTATTCGGCCGTCCCATCTGGTGTACCGGAACAGGAATCAGTGCTACCTGGAACCGTATCTGCCGAGCCGCTTTGCACGGCAATTTGGTTATGCCCAGCTGATGTTGGATAATCCCAGTATTACTCTGGGGTATGTTAGAAGTTTGTTGGATGGTGCACGAGCTTGGCATTACTATAATGCCGGATGTACCGAGGCTCATTTTACGTTGCCCGTCCCAGATTCGTGGCCTCCCATTCTTTACTCGGCCGCCAAATTTTACTGTGTTATGGCTGCCGCGCCCTCCGGATATGATAGGGAGACCAGTCTTATCGCAGGCACCCAGTTAGCAGCGACCGAGGACATGCCAGTGAAAGCCCGATCGCATCGTCCGCCAGGGGCGGGTCATCGGGGTGCCCCTTCTGCATCTCAGGCGGAACCCTCGGTCGATCGATCAAAACGATGTGCAGATACAGGGGCTGAATCTCCTGCGCCGAAGAAGCAGAAGAAGGCGTCGTCACCGACGGTGTCATCGGACTCAGCGTCCGCAGAGGTAAGGATGCCCTACATAGTCCGGTTTAGGTTCCGCATTTTATGTAACCGATGCCTTCTTTTGTAGGAACCGCTAAAAAGAAAGCCTCGTACTCCAAGATCGGATGGGAGTAGGCAAAAAGAGATGGCGGGCTCGTCTGGAGTTCGTATTCCGCCGACTATGATGTCTCCCATGGAGGAGAATCCGGAGGATGCGGTCGTCGTGGAGATTTCGGTATCCCCGGATTATGTTAGGAGAGAAGCTGAGGGTGCAGCAGCTTCTGAGATGATGAAGGTCACAACGGAGGCTTCAAATGCCAAGGGGGGCACGCGGTTTCCTGGCGGCGAGGTAGAATGGAGTTCGTCGTCTTCGGATGACGTTGCTCCAGAGCTGCAAGAGTCTGTTGCGGGGGCAACAGATATGGTTGGGACAGAGGAGAGGGTTGATTCTCCTCCTTGTCATGATGAGGGGAGGTTGGCTATATCATTGCCGAGTCCTACCCCAGCTTCAACCGTGGAAGTTGAGGTGGCTACCGATCAGGAGGTAGCGACAGATTCTGTCCCTGTAGAGGGACTTGAGAAGGATGAGACCCTTCTGTCGGTCCTGCCTCCCGGGGCGGGCCAGAAGATGAGTGTTGATCTCCCCGTTCTGCCGGGGGAGGTACTGGTCGCTGATAGGACATTGGGGGTAGAAGAGGTGGCCGTTGACGTCGGTGGTTCCTCCGGGCTTGAGAAGGGCAAAGGTGTGGAACCCTCTGTTACTCCTTCAACTTGGGGTACTATCTCGACGCCTGTGCCGGCTTCCTCTGTTCCTTCGGCTCCTCGGGCTAGCAGTCTGGCCCCTGTCGATGAAGAGCCTATTGATGTCGAGGTTCAAGCCTCACAGGTTGAGGTTGGCGGATCTTCTTCCGGTCCGCTAACTGTAGTCGCTCCTCCAACTCCTGCTATGATGCCGCAGGTACTGGCGGACGCAGACGAATACGTGAAATTCCTCGTCGAGGGGGTGTACAAAATACTGCAGAGGGGTGTATCTACGGTGATGGATGCCAACGGAAGCTTTGCGACGGTAAGAACTCTGGCAATGCCCTGTATCGAGCTGATCCGCGTTCACCAAGGCCACGACCATATAGCCAAAATTCTGGAGGCTTCGGTGATCGAGCTGGACGAGCGGCTTACGGAACTTCAGCGCATCCAGCGAAATGACCTCTCCGTCCTGATAGATACGGAGAAGGGGAAGTTGATTGCCGAGATCGAGTCTTCCTACTAGGCCACTGTGGGCATTTGGGAGCGCGAGGTGGCTGAGACTGAGGCTGCGGTAGAGCAGTTGTCTCAGTCCATGAAGAAGACGATGGAAACGCGAGCTGCATTGGATGCTAACATCGCAAAGATCAACACCCAGATGCGCCGCCTTGAGGACCAACGGGCCCGACTCCAGTTAGATGCCGAACGTGTCTGGGCTGAACACATAGCATTCAAGAAGGAGGAAGCGACTTTTACTCAGCGGACTCTTGCCTTGGCTCAGCAGCGATAACAGCTTGATGAGAAGCATGAGAGCGAAACTTCCACTGAGGCTGTTGAATTGATGCGTCAAGAAGCTGAGCGTCGAGTCCTGGCGACTGTGGAGACCCGTACAGCCGACTTAAGACGTCGAGTCAGAGAGCTCTCAGCCTACCCTGGAGAGGTTCAGGGACTGTAGCTTCTCCCTTTTTTATGTTCTTTTGCAACCCTTGCTGGGGGATAGTGTAGTTCTGTACTCTTTTTTTTTTAGAAAATAAAGAAGTACACAACCTTTTTTTGTGATGTGTTCATTTTTGTTATTATGATCTTGATGATTTGTGTGGATCGATTATTTTTTGCGCACCTTGGTTTTTAAGTACAGATAATAAGTTTGAAGGAACCAACATGTTTGCTCAGAGGTGATGTAGACATGGCAATCATTGGGTTCAAAATGATAGAATCTTCCAACTCAGAGATATTATGGTCGTGGTAGGAATGATCCTGGGGGATATGCTGAACAACTCAGAGGTGATGTGGACGTGGAAGTTCTGCGATCAATGTACGACAACGCAGGGGTTGTTTGTACGAGATGTTTACTCAGAGGTAATGTGGACGTGGTAAACATGAAGGGTAGCTTCGGCTTACGTAGCGTAAGATTCCGCTTTGTAGGGTGTAGAGGAACAACTCAGAGGTGATGTGGACGTGGTTGTCTTTCTACTGAAGGATGCCACGGAACAGCTGGGTTCCGGAAGCGTATGAGTTTGTGGAAGGAGATTGTGTGTGAGCCCCGATGATTGGGCCCACAGATCCCCTTTAGGGAAGTACATGTCTGAAAGATGTCAAGAATAGTACTTCTTTAGGAACTTGCCGTTGATGGGCATCATGAACAAGTCCCCATTGGGTTTGGCGAGGCGATAAGCACCGTTTGAGTATACTGTCTCTATGATGAAAGGTCCTTCCCACTTGGGCTCGAACTTTCCTGGTGTCTTGTGAGTTAACACCATTGGCCTTCTGACTGCTAAAACCAGGTCGCCAACTTGGAAAGTCCTCTGTTTGACCTTCTTGTTGAAAGCCTGTGATATACGGGCTTGGTAGAGTTCGATGCGTTGTTGAGCCAGGAGACGCTTCTCATCGAGTGCCTCCAGTTCCTGCAGACGACGACGTTGATTGTCCTCTTCTGTGAGTTTGTTTGTTATTGCTACACGGAGTGAGGGTATCTGGATCTCGAGAGGCAGTACGTCTTCGCTTCCGTAGACCAGGGAGAATGGTGTGTTGCCTGTTGGGGTCCGTACCGTTGTGCGGTAGGCCCAAAGGCATTCGCCAAGCTTTTTGTCCCAGTCGTGTTTGTTGGATGACACGACCTTTTTGAGCAGCCTGACGATAGTTTTGTTGAACGCCTCTGCTAACCTGTTTGCAGCCGGATTATAGGCGGTGGATGCCACATTTTGAATGCGATTCTTGTCACAGAACCTGCTAAAAATGTGGCTGATAAACTGAGGACCATTGTCATGAATGATCCGCCGGGGTACTCCGAAACGGTAAATGACATGGTGTTTGATAAAGCTGACCACCCTGGAGCTCTTTACTTCCGCCAGTGGGACTGCTTCTGCCCATTTGGAGAAGTAATCGGTGATGGCCAGGATGAAGCGGTGTCCTCTTGATGAAAGACGGGTAATTGGTCCCACAATGTCCATGCCCCAGGCTTCAAAGGGCCAGGAGGTGACTGTAGGATGTAGTGGTTCAGACGGTGTATGTATGAAGTCTGCATAAAGTTGGCATGCGTGACACTTCTTAGCATATTCAACAGCGTCGGCGGCCATGGTTGGCCAGTAGTAGCCCATACGTCGCAGTCGATCCTGCAACTTAGGACCGGGTTGATGAGCTCCGCAAGTTCCGTCATGAGCTTCTTGAAGAGCTTCGGCTGCTTCTTCGTTGGATAGGCATCGAAGGAGGAGCCCATCGAAGGAGCGTCGGTACAGCATTTTGGTAGCTGTATCATAGTAGAATCGAAGAGAGCGTCTCCTGACTGAGACGGCTTCCTTTGGGTCCTCTGGAAGGATTCCGTAGACAGCAAAGTCGATGAACGGGAATCTCCAATCTCGGACATTAACACCAGTGTTCGTCGGCATGGCGTGAGCCACTCGCAAGCATAGGTTGTTTCTAGGACAAACCAAGTCTCGGCCAGTTACCGTGACATAGTGTTGAGTCCCAAGGGGCGCTGCCAATGAGGCTGCGAGGCCAGCCAGAGCGTCAGCCTCCAAGTTTTGTAGACGAGGTACGTGTTCGATGAAGAACCCGGTGAAGGTTGAAATGATGTTCAATGCAACTTCATGGTAAGGGATCAGATCTTCATGGCAAACCTCGTATTGCCCCCGAATCTGGTTCACGACGAGTTTGGAGTCACCGTAGGCTTCCAGATGGTCCACCCCCAGCTGTTGTGCGAGCTGGAGTCCCATGATGAGTGCATTGTACTCGGCAACATTGTTGGAGCACGGCTTCGAAAGGGAGTAAGCACGCTGGAGGACCAACTGATCGGGGGAGACTAAGACTACCCCCACTCCTGCGATGATTTGGCCTTTGGGGCCTGTTCTTCAAGCGCCATCGAAAAACATCCGCCAAACGGAACTTCCTTCGGTGACGTTAGATTTTTGGACCTCATCCGGGATGTCTTCATAGAGTTTTAAGGATTCTGGAATGGGGTGTGCAGCTAAAAAGTCAGCCAAAGCTTGACCTTTAACAGCTTTTTGTGGAATAAACACCATATTATACGGTGTTAGCAAGATCGCCCATGTGGCTAGCCGGGAGTTCAATGATCCTGGCTTCGTCATGAGGACTCTGAGCAAATTGACTCGGGAAATGACATGAATTGTCTGGCCCGAGACATAATGACGAGTCTTCTGGATGGCAAACACCAAAGCCAAGTACTCCTTTTCAACGGGGTTATACCGGTGTTCGGCCTCGATAAGCGTTCGACTGAGGTAGTAGATTGCTTGCTCATAGCCTGTATCGCTGTTTTGAGCCAGCAGAGCACCATTGGAATGATCCATGGCACGGACGTAGAGGAGAAATGGTTTGCCGGTGACAGGTGCCACCAGGACTGGTGGGCTCGTCAAGTAGGCTTTGATGTCGTCGAAAGCCTTTTGGCACTCCTCTGTCCAGACATAAGAGACTCCCTTCTTCATGAGCTGAGTAAAGGGTTGACATTTACCGGAGAGGTTTGCTATGAACCTCCGGATGTATGCCAGACGTCCCTGTAGGCCCCGAAGTTCTCGAAGATTCTTCGGAGGGTCCATTTGAGGATGGCTTTGGTCTTCTCGGGATCAACATGAATGCCTTTCGCCGTGATGACAAAGCCCAAGAATTTGCTGCTAGAAACCCCCAGGAAGGATTTAGAGAGGTTCATTTTGAGTTGATGTGCCCGCATGAGATCGAAGACTGTCTTCAGATCCTGTACGTGATCTCCTTTGAGGCGGCTCTTGACTGCGATGTCGTCAACATAGCATTCGACTGTCTTGCAAAGATGTTGACGGAAGATGGTGCTCATAGCTCGTTGGTATGTTGCACCGGCGTTCTTCAAGCCGAAAGGCATCACTGTGTAGCAGAAAACACCCTTCGGAGTCCTGAATGACGTGTGTTTTGTGTCATCGGGGAACATCTTGATTTGATTGTAGCCTGAATACCCGTCCATGAAGGACATGCGTTCAAAGTCACATGTGTTGTCGATCATCACATCGGTGATTGGAAGCAGGAATTCGTCCTTCGGGCAAGCAGAGTTGAGGTACCTAAAGTCGAAACAGACTCGTATCTTCCCATTCTTTTTGGTGACAGGTACGATGTTGGCTACCCAATCTGGGTGCTGTTCCTCACGGATGAAGCCGCTGGTCAAGAGTTTGTCCACCTCCTGATCGATGGCATTCATGATGTCCGGACGAAAATGTCGCTGTTGTTGTTTGATAGGTTTGGCATCAGGTAAGATGTTCAACCTATGCATTGCGATCTGTGGATCGAGTCCCGGCATATCTTCGTAGCTCCAGGCAAAGACGTCGATATACTCTTTAGCCAGCTGGATTAGAGACTCTCAGTCTTCTCCTTCTAGGCTTTTGCTGATGAAGATGGGTTTGGAAGAAGATCCGTCCCCAAGGTCGATCTGTTCGACTTCGTCTTCGGTGGGAGGTTCACGTAACTCAAAACGAGACTCCCATTGTTCTCCTAGGCGTTGAGCCCAGGGTTCTTCTTCGAAGGGTTCCGGCGCTTGGTCTTCACCTTCACCTTTTTGAGGTTGTGCTGACGTGATATTAGCTGACAGCACTTTCCTGAAGACTGATCCGATACTCGTATCGGAATCCCAAGTCGATGCTTCGGACGAGTGGGAATGTTCTACGTCTTCTGCGTCTGAACTCTCTGGAGTTGCTGGCGGCGTGACATAGCCTACCCCCCATCGAGTCCGATTATAGTAGTCCTGCGGCTTTTTCTTAGGTGTCAGAAGCCGAAGAGGGAGACGTCGACCCTTGCCGTAGTTTAGGCCTTTGTTGCTTTTTAGGTCGTAGCCCATCTTTTGGATGATGTGCTTTGCCGTATACGTGTACCGATAGACTTGTACTCTGCCGGTATCAGGTTCTGGCTCGAGTGGCGGGAGGTCTTGATGACGCTCGACTTTGCCCAAAATGATGGATCCTTCGTCTCGGCTTCGTGGAAGGGCTATGAAACAGACTCCTTGAGACGGGACTACTCGATTTACATGATGGACGGTCGTTATTTGTGTTTGCAACGACCGTAGAGCGTTATCTAATGTATACATGGCATTCCAGTACGGAAGACAAGAATAATTAAAAGACACTCTATTATTGATAAAATACGAGATCTTATCCCGTAGGATTACATTGTCTAAGGAGGGTGCATCTACATCAGCAGAGATATATTCGCCAAGCTCCTCATCTGTAAGCACTGGGGTCGGATCAGGATAATCTACCACAGCTTTGACTTTGGGGTCTGAGAGGGTTATGTGAGCCCTCTCTGGCATCTTGGATGACTGCAGGGGCTTGCCCTTAAGACGCACCTTCAGAGGTGCCTCAACTGCGCCTCCTGTGAGTGGTGCCTTCCCCTGTAATTTTGCCACCAGGGGAGCCGATGTTTGAGGCGGCTTTCCCTTGAGGCGTATCTTCAGGGAAGCCTCAGGAGTCGGTGCTTTTCCTGATAGTTTGATGCTCATTTGAGGCACCTTCTGGGGTGGTTTGCCCTTCAGTCGGATCTTCAAAGGGGCGTCTGGAGTCATCTCAGGCTCCGTGTCCGGCTTAGTTGCCGTCTCTGCCTCATCATCAGCATCGTTGGCTTCCTCCTCGTCAAGTGGCTTGTACAAATCGGAATCGGTGAAGTAGGTTTCAATCCCTTTGAAAGGATCGATATCTGCGAACTCCGTCCGGATGACGCCATTGGTGGATACATATTTCATGCATTCGTGGAGCGTGGAAGGCACCACCATGTACTCATGTAGCCATGGTCGGCCGAGCAGGATGTTGTAGTTGACCTTGGCATCCACCACATAACAAGTCACCTCAGTTTTGAGGTTGCCGATGTGACACTTCAGTCGGATCTTGCCCAGTGGTTCACTTTTGCTAGCGTTGAAGCCACTGATGGTTGTGTTGGAGGGCGCCAGCCGGTACATTGGGATCCCCAGTTTTGATAGCAACGCCTTCGGGATGATGCTGAAGGAAGACCCCGGATCGATCTGAATCCGGCTCACCTTGACTGAACCGATGTACCCTGTGTAATACAGCGGTTGGTTATGTCGGTGGTGCTTGAGCAGCATATCTTGTTGGGTGAAAGTTATGTTTGGGATAACTTCATCCGCACAATGACAGTGCGCACAAGTAGTTGGGAGGTCTTCAGGCTGCTTGACCTGACTGAGAAAGGATTCAGCGTCCTTCAGTGCTTCGCAGAGAGCTTCTCGGGAGTCTTTGGAAAGACGCAGGAGCTCGAACAAAGACAGGCGTGCAGGTGTACTGGCCAGTTGTACCAGTATGTCAAAGTTGTGGGGCTTGGCTAGCCCCGAAGCATTCTCCTTCCGTAGAGGTCTGTCGAAACGGGCCTCCACCTGCTTCTGCTTATTGGCTGCTGAGGGTTTAGACGGGCCCTCCTCAGGGATGGTGCCAGGAGGCACCACCTCGGCGGCAGCTTTGCCGGAATGGGCATTCTGTTGTGCACGCGTCTGCACTAGAAGTGCCTCTTCCGTTGAAGAAGAGACCGTACGGCAAGACTTGATCTTCCTGCCTTTTGATTTGGAGGTAGAGCGTACCTCCGGTTGAGTCACCTCGGAGACGAGGACGGGGTGAACCCAGAGGACCTCTCCTCGAGATGTGGTGAGTGGGATGAATCCACTCGTATTGTCACGGGCAGGTGGCAAGTTCACCACCTCCATTGTCGCCTTAGGGATGGGGACGACGCCATCTTGTGTGGTAGTCGGCGGCAAGGTACCGAACTGAAGTGACACCACATTGGCTGACACCGTCTTCTCTTCATAGTCGACGAAGATTATATTCGCATTGATCATACGCTGGATGTAATTCTTGAGGACGTAGCAGCCCTTGGTCGGGTGTCCGACAAACCGATGGTAGTGACAGTACCTCGGGTTGTCCACTTTCCCGACTTCATCGGGCCGCTTTGGGTCCGGGAGCTTGATCTTGTCACCCTGCTTCAGTATTTCAAAGAGTTGCAGGGTGTCTTCGTCATTGAATGAATACACCTCCTTGGGTCTCGGTGCCAGTGGAGGCTTCTGAGTAGGCGCAGATACGCCTTTCGAGGCATTAACAGTCAATGCCTGTTTCCCCTTTGCTTCTCGTTCGGAGTTGTTGGCTGCAGACCTTTTCCCCTTATCATCAAAGGCGGAGAAGCTGACACCCAGAAGACGTGCATTGGCCGCCTTCTTTTCTGCGGCTTCAGCTTCGATGATCAGGGAGCTCCAGTCGGGAGGGGGAGTAGAGTTGAGCCAGAGCTTCACAGCAGGCAGCATGTTCATGCTTCAAGAGGAGAGGAGCGCATGTTCTGGCATGCCTGGAGGTAGCCTGAAGCAAGCCTGTCGGAAGTGTTCGATGAACACCCGAACCGTTTCTTTCTCCTTCTGGCGTATCTCTATGAGAGATGCCATCGTCATGTCCTTTCTGTCGTCGTAGAAGCGATCGAGGAAGAGGCACGTCAAGTCATCGAAGGACGATATAGAATTGTCGAGGAGGCTGCAGTACCAGTCATACGCCACCCCTTTTAGGGCCCCAACAAAGATGCTGGTGAGGAGCGCGTCCTCCTTTGGAAGATGCCTCGTCTGTGACTGGAAATATGTCAGGTACCGACGCGGAGAGTCCTTCCCGTCGTACGGCGTGAGTGTTTGTGGTTTATACTTTAGGGGATAAACCACCTTGTTCCACTCGAGGGGATAAGGCTGGGGAATGCCCATCTTCTGGCGCTCCTCTTGCCTGTTTTTTGGACTCGAAGCGCTCCCGCAAGTCCTTGATCATTTCGACCACATCCTCCGTGGAGCTAGGAGTCGGGAAAGGTACCATCTGGAGTGGAGCGTTTGAGGGCTCCGACGTCCGGGGTGCTTCTGTGTCTGAGGGTGCCCGTTGAAGGGGTACACTCGACTCCCCATTGGCTCCTGGGTCGGGACCGGTTGAAGGTGTTCTGGTCAAGGCCGACCGTATATCAAATACTGCGTGAGTCGGTGCTTGCATAGAGGTAGAGAGGGTTTTGAGTCCTCCCTCTAATGAGTCTATGCGCTGGACGATGTCCTGCGGCAGCGCATCAGACTCGGAATCACCCCCAGTCATGTATACTGTCATGACACGGCCGGGAGTGGATGGATTGGTTGAGGCTTCGCTCTCGACCTCAATTTCATGTGGGGGAGTCACCTCTCCTGGTGTTCCACCTTGGCCACCCCCAGCCACATTCTGGAGGTCATTCTCGACGGGCGCATCTGCAAGGGCCTGATTGCCCTCAGCTCCGTCTTGAAGGGCCTCTTCATCTCTACCCCCAGCCGTGTCCTGGGGGACATCCTCGTTTTGAGGGGCTTCTGGGAGGCTGACTTCGCCTTGAGGATGAAGATCCACCGCAGCTGTGCTTTGGACATCTTCGTCTTCGGAAGGAGGCTCAACAAGGGTCTGACTACCCCCAGCTTTCTCCAAGAACTTCTTCCTCGACCGAGTGCCTTCTAACACTCCAGAGGTCGAGACAGCTGCCTTGGTTTTCCTCGACTGGCTTTTGGATGAAGACGAGGAATTGCCAGTCGTCTTTCGGACTGACGAGGAGTTGGAGATCACGTTGCATGAAGCAACCCTTGGCTCCTCTTCTGTTGACACCTTCATCCCGAGGCGATGTCGGAGGGGTGTCGATGATTGCAGCCGCTGGAAGACTGACTGCCTTGGTGGTACTGCTGCCTTGCAACAGCAGTTGATAGTGACCACCGCACAAGTATGCCCCGTGAGAGGCGCATCGTGCCTGTTGGTCGACTCTCCTGACCGGCGCTTGTGAGTGATCACGTTACGCAGGTCGTTGGAGGAGAGTGCTACCTTCACACCCCCTTCAGGCGCATGGCAAGGCCAAACGTCGGGGTGGTCAGGTGAGTGCTGCGCCCCCTGATCTAATACCAAGCAGGCATCACGATCAGTAGTGGGGGAACCACAACATTTGAAGTGACTTGAACGGACCTCAAACGCACAACCAGAGGAGGCGCGGGAGTTCAAGACCACTGAATTTGCCTCACTCGACTTGGTTGTGCACGCAGTAGATGCACCCAAGTGAGATGAGGACTTTGAAGGTCGACTCATTTTTGGTGCAGAGGCACCTGATTCGACCTTGTACAGCTTTCCATCGGCAGCACGCGTGATTGTGAGCGCGTGCCTCTGGCCTGCTGCTGGCATAGCACGTTTGTGGCGCATGGCCCGTGTCGCCTTGGATTTCTTTGTACTAGCCCGCTGGGGCGCATAGTACTCAGCATCTAAATTCTTCTCGCCATTACAGCGAGTGAGTCTGTCAAAGACAGAGACTTTTTGTGGCGCATCAGAGGTGATTCGCAGGGCATTGGCTGCGCCCCTGCTCCGTCGACGTATCTTCCTCGCCTGAGAGGGAGATGGCTGGGGAACGTGGTCAGCCGCACGCTTCCCCGAGAGATGCGCTGCATCAGCGGGCGCACCTTGGTTGCTGAGAACGTCAGCAGAAAGGGAGGGCTGGATTGGCGCATTCCCTTCAGTGGGGGTGCCCGAGGCGTCGACCTTGCGCACCCAGACACGGCGGGTCTTCTTCGGCTTCGGCAGCCGCTTCGAAGGACTCGCACTTCCTTCAGAAATGAACTTCTCGTACGCCTGTTGATTGAGGCGCACGACCAGCGTCTTGTGGGAGGAGCCCACCTTCACGTCGTCGGCCTGTGATACGACTTTCTCGAAAGAGGAGAAAGAAGTCCCCAGCAGAGTCGCCAGCTTGTTTGCCATTAAAATTGTTTGATTGAAAACTTTAACACAAATAGAACAGTGTTACAATATAGGACTTAGATGTAGTCCTAGGAGTACACTTTTGTTTAATCTGGGTCCTTAGTGCCAATGCAGCGAGTGGTAATGCGTTGACTCCGTTGACGGGCTGACGACGGTTATCGGTTCTCTGAAGGTATAGATTGCTCTGGGTGCTGGAGCTTGTCGAGAGGAGGAAGATGTTGAGTGTCTGTATCTGCCTCTCTGGTGATTCTCTGTATGTTCGCTGTGGATTCTGTGCGTGGGTGAGAAGGAAATGATCCCTCTATTTATAGTTTTGCAGGATGGCTGCTCATGCGCACATGTAGGATACGCTGGTGTGTAGGGACGCCACGTGGGGATTACTGATGGAGGCGCGTGGGATGCGCCCTAATCGAGGGGTAGAATTCTTCATACTGCTGTTTGTGAGCCGGCACGTAGCAGGGGAGAAGATCTTTCTGTTGCTGAAATCTTGGATGAGTTGAGTCAAAGGACACGTGTCATCGACCCATGGCTCGGAGATCTCAGATTTGGTGGGGGAAAGTGATCTGGTGAGCTGCGCCTTGGATTGGACGCAGGAGGAGGCTGCAGCTCGTAACCTTTAGGAGTTACAAACCGTTCGGGGCGCATGGCTTTTGAGGTGCATGCAGGCAACTTTTCTTCTGTCTTTTGGGATCAGAGAGCAGTCTGAGGCGCATGGCTTTTGAGGCGCATGCGGGTGGTTGAGTGGCCACGTGGCAGTAGCCGTCGGAATGAAGTCATGATGACGCTGACGTTGCCGACGCTTCATTTTCTGAAAAAAGCTGTCAACTGTTCAGACTTTGGGAGGTGTGCTGCCAACTCTGTCAGTTCAGCATTTAATGTTTCTGACATTCGATGGACAGCTGAGTGGGCGCGTCGATTGGTGTTCCACTTGGTATGGAGATGTGTGGGGGCGCATCCTCTGTGATGCGCCTGGGACTGAAGGGTGCGTCTATGTGATGTGCCTGATACCGAAGGGCACGTCTGTGTGATACGCTGTCTGACTGGCGCATCCGACATGTCTTTTAATGATGCGGCTGTTTCGCTCCTCGAGTGCTTTTAATAGCCGTTTGGCTGAATTCGAGGCGTCCGGTTCATCCATTTAATGTAAATTCATTGTACGGAATTCGGAGAGCCATCCACTTGGCATGTGGGTTTGATCTGCCCGGCCTATAAATAGTGGCATGGAGAGAAGGTTTGCTTCTCGTTCCCTTACGTACTTCCAACATGAACTTGGGTATTCGGGTGCATTATGTTGATGAAGTGTTCCCGAGGGTGAAGATGAGACGCCATGTCGTCGTTGATGCACTTGAAGGTGACTGTTACATCCAAAAGACGGAGTCGAGGGCTTCTGAGGCAGGCGGAAGGTGCCTGTTGCATCCAAAGATAGGGATGCTCGGGCCCCGTCTCCGTTATTCCGGAAGAGCCGTAGATCGGAATGGCGATGCTAGGCTCTTTCTTCCTTCAAAGTGGGTGTCGCCCACTCTGGTTGTGTTGAAAGCTGCTCCTTTAGCCGTGGTTTCGATCACGGTCTTCCTTCGCCTTTGGAGGCTCTTTCGAAGCCTCCCCTGGCCACAGATTTGCGGTGCTCTTCTCTTCCTTGGTTCCAGCCAGAGGGTTAAATGCTTTGTTTAGTTGAAGCATTTATCAGGTGAGCCTGGCTGGAAGAGCGGCACATAACTGGGCTGCTGAAGGGATGCACATAACTGAGCTGGATGCACACAACTGAGCTGCTGAAGAGATGGTGGGATGCGCCTGGTTGGAGGCGCATGGTATCTGCTGTGCCTAACTGGCGGCGCATGGTGACTGTTGTGCCTATCTGGAGGCGCATGGTGGCCGCTGGCTGTAGACTTAGGATCTTTCCTTTGTAGAAATTCTCCTTTGTACAACCTTTTCTAGACATGTAATAGACTTTTGTATATAAATAAAAAGTCCTTTTTCAAATGTCTATACTTATTGACTTTGCTGTGAAGTGTTCAGTCCGAGTTCTGGCGCATGTAGTGTCTGGCGCATGGGCTTTCTGGTTGTGAAATTCTATGCTTCTACACACATGGGTGAACAGTACCCAACTGTTCACCATCATCTCCAAATTAAAACCCGACCCCTGTTTAAACGCACACCCCTTCCTCAATACAAACTTTGGATTCTAAACCAAATCTCATCCAAATTGGATGAGATCAAATCCTCTTTAAACTATATCATGTTCTCCTCTATTGTGATCAAATTCGTTTAGAATTGATCGGGAATAGAAGTTAAGGCCGCTATAAGAATAGAAGGTTCAAAATTGTTCTTCCTGGTTACCAACAACTCGACTGCGCCCTCCACCCTCGGACGAACAACCCTATGGCCTATGCACCCTTCCCCAGTCACTTATCCGCCTGTCCGTCGCCCTGCACCGTGCCTCTGCCTGACCGATCGCCAGAAACAACAACGGCAGCAAGCAGAGCAACATCGGGCGAACACCCCGACTTCACAGCCGATTATCCTTGGCATCGCACGATTAAATTGCATTACAATTTTACATGTAAACTCACAACCCTAACTACTATAAATCCCATCTTTTAGCTTTCTTTTAGATTGAATAAAAGCGACGAAAATTCGAATCCAAAATCGAAGAAAAATATGACTTTCTGACTACAGAAATCAGTTTTCTGGAACAGAAATTGGGAGTCAGATTTCTACCAATCCAGTAAACCATAACTAGATTTTTCTTTCCCTGTTTTCAGCCTACATATCCAGGATTAAAACCCACCAATTAGTTTAGATTATTTCGATTTATAACTCAGTTAAAATCAGGTTGAAAATCAACGAAAAATAGTTTTTTTTAAAAATAGTAAAAATTCAAGAAAACTCTGATACAACGTGCGTCCCGCCAAATCGGGCAACGTGGTCACGAACTGAAGGCATCGAAAGGTGCGTATCAACTTTGTAGACGTGCGTGCTTTGACGGAATTCAAATTGGTTGCGTGTGCGCGACGAATTTGATGCGTATCCGTCAAAATTCACCGTATCGGCCTCTTTGCAAATTCTCCAATTACTTTGTGCACGTTCATCGAATCGAAACGAAACTTACGCCAGCAGGACCGCATCATTTTTCTGGTCATGTATGCCAAGTTTGGTCCGATTCTGAGAAGGTCGACTGGAACGCCAATTTGGCGGGCCTGCGACCCACTCCAACGGACGATTTTGTGTACGGCTCACCGGAATCCAACTTTGGACATACGGTTGGGTTTGTCTCCTCAAACCAGACCCGTAGACATATAGTTTGACGACTTTAGAGACCGTAGATTCTGGCACGCGTTTCGGTACAAAACGGGTCCAACGGCGGACATCGTTTTGACCCAAAATTACGATTTTACCCATGTTCCAGAATTAGACTTTTGGACAGGCATTTTCTAGACATATCTTATATTCCAAACACGTTTGTGGTGTTTATTTCAGCATTCGAGGACGTATGAGGGATTTGGCTTTCATCGCTTCACTATTCTGACGGTTCGAGCTATTGGACGTCGCTCTTTTGCACACAACCTCACGCAAGTCACTACAAGAAAAATGAAGATTCTTGACAGTTTATAAGTTGACAGTCGTTAAAAACCGTCAACAATAGTGGTTATCTTGACGGTTTAGGCTTACGTCAAGAGAGGCCACATTTTATGTTAGTTTAGCAATTTTATAGTATAATAGTGTAGAAGCATGGAATTTCAGGGCGCATCTATGTGCCAGAATTCCTATGCGCTCAGAACATGCGCTAGGGAGCTTAGATGAAGTACTTGGCACAGCAAACAGCAAAAGCATTAACATTAAAAGAAGATTTTTATTTCATATAAAAGTCTATTATATGTCTAAAAAAGGCTTTACAAAGAAGAATTCCTACAAAGAAAGACCCTAAGTCTACAGCTAGGCGCAGCAACCGCCATGCGCTCTCAGTCAGGCGAATCTCTTCAGCGTCTCAGTTTGGCGCATCACTTCAGTGTCTCAGTCGGGAGCATCTCTGCAGAGTCTCAGTTATGCGCATCATGAAGTCTCAGCATATGCGCTCCGCTGCGACCCGATCAAGTGCTTCGACTAATGAAGCATCTATTGAGCAGAACGAGGGAGGCCGATCAACCCCATCCTAGCAGGAGGAAGAGCTCTCCAAAGCCCAAGGAAGAGGAGAGCACCACAATCGATCCGCGACAAAAGGAGGCTTTCAACACAACCAGAATGGGCAACACCCACTCTGACAGAAGAAAGAGCCTCCAAAGCCGGAAGCACCGCAATTCCGGTCTGCGACTCTTCCAGCATAACGGGGACAGGGCTCGAGCATCCCAATCTTTGGATGCAACAGGCACCTTCCTCCTGCCTCAGAAGCCCTCGACCTCGACTTTTGGATGTAACAGTCACCTTCAAGTGCATGAACGAGGACAAGTCGTCGCATCTTCACCCTCGGGAGCATCTCGTCAACAGAATGTGCTCGAGCAAGCAAGTTCATTTCGGGAGGACGTGAGAGAATGAGAAGCAAACTCTCTCCTTGCCACTATTTATAGGCCAGGCAAATCAAACCCATGCGCCAAGTGGCGAGCTCTCCGAATCCCGTGCAATAAATTTGCATTAATGGTGATGAATCTGACGCTTCGAATTCAGCCAAGTCAAAAACGGCTATTTAAAGGACTCGAAGAACGAAACAGTCGGACCAATAAAGACGTGTCATACAAACGGATGCGCCGGTCAGACCGCGCATCATACAGACGCGCCCATCAGTACCAAGCGCCTTATAAGGATGCGCCCCCACGCGCCCCCATACGCCTAGTGGAACGCAGATCGACGTGCCCACTCAACAGCCCATCACCCGTCAAAAAAATATTAAATGCTGAAGTCTGACACGACAGCAGCCAGTCCCCGAGGACTGAACAGCTGACAGCTTTTTCAGAAAACGAAGCGTCGCTGACATCAGCATCATCATTACTTTCCTCCGGCGGTTACAAGCCACGTGGCCGCCTAACCATTTTGCATGCGCTCCGCAGCCATGCGCCTCAAAAGCCATGCGCCTCAAACTTTTCTTTGATCCCTAAGGACAGAGGTCAAGTCACTACTGAAGCCCCGCATACACCTCAAAAGCTATACACCCAGACTGGTTCGTGACTCCTAAAGGTTACAAACCAAAGTCTACTCATATGCCCAATCCTAGGCGCATCCTGTCAGATTACTCTCTACCAAATTCGAGATCTTTGAGCTACGGATACGCGCCACATGTCTTTTGACTCAGTTCAGCCGATGAATGGGTGCTAATCACCCAAGATCTCAGCAACCGAAAGATCTTATCCATTGCTACGTGTTAGCTCTGCCGCAGTCCACAAATGCAACAAGAAAAGTTCAACTCCTCAATCCGAGCGCCCCGCCCATGCGCCTCCATCAGCAATCACCACGTGGCATCCCCACAAATAGGCGCATCCTACATATGCGCGTATGAGCAGCCATCCTGCAAAGCTATAAATAGAGGGATCATTTCCTTCTCCTACACACACACAGAGATACACACGTACAGACAGAGACATACAAACACCGTGAGAGAGGCAGATACAGACACTCAACGTCTTCTTCCTCTCCGTAAGCTCTAGCACCCAGAGCAACTCAGACCTTCAAAGAACCGATAACCGTCGTCAGATCGTCAACGGAGTCAACGCATTACCACTCCCTCCATCGACACAGGGACCCAGATAAAAAAAAGTGTTCTCCTAGGACTACATCTAAGTCCTACATTGTAACACTGTTGTGTTTGTAATTAAAATTGCAATAAAAAGATTTTAATGGCAAACAAGCTGGCGACTCTGCTGGGGACCTCTTTCTCCTCCACCGAGAAAGCTCTGTCGCAATCTGACGATGTGAAGGTGGGCTCCTCCCACAAGAAGCTGGTCATACACCTCAATCAACAGGCGTATGAGGAGTTCATCTCTGAAGGCAGCGTAAGTCCTTCGTAGCGGCTGCCAAAGCCGAAGAAGACTCGCCAAGTCTGGGTACGCAAGGTCGAGGCCCCTGGCACCACCACTGAAGGAGATGCGCCGATGCAGTCCACCCTTCTCGCTGACGTCCTCAGCAGCCAGGATGTGCCCACCGGTGCAGCGCATCTCTCGAGAAAACGTGGTGCTGACTACATTCCCCAGCAATCTCTTTCTCAGACAAGGAAGATGCGTCGACGGAGCAAGGACGCATCTGACGCCCTGAACAGTAACGCTTATACGCCACAGAAGGTCTCTGTCTTTGACAGACTCACTCGCTATCGTGGCGAGGAGAATTTGGACTCTAAGTACTATGTACCCCAGCGGGCTGGTACAAAGAAGTCCAAGGCAGCACGGGCCATGCGCCTCAAACGTGCTATGCCAGCGGCAAACCAGAAGCATGCGCTCACGATCATGCGCGCTGCTGATGGTAAGCTGTATAAGGTCGACTCGGGTGCTTCTACGCCAAAAATGAGCCGACCTTCAAAGTCCTTGTCTCACTTGGGCTCATCTACTGCGTTCGCAACCAAGTCGAGCAAGGCAAATCCTGTGGTCTTGAACTCCCGCGCCTCCATTGGTTGTGCGTCTGAGGCTCGTTCAAGTCACTTTAAATGTTGTATCCCCACTAATGATCTGAGCGCATGTTTTGCGTTGGATCAGGGGGCGCAACATTCACTTGACCACCCCGGCGCTTGGCCTTGCCATACGCCTGATGGGGGTGCGAAGGTGGCACTCTCCTCCAACGATCTGCGTAACGTGATCACTCACAAACGCCGATCAGGAGAGTCAACTGACAAGCACAATGCGCCCCTCACAGGACACACCTGTGCTGTAGTCACCATCAACTGCTGTTGCAAGACAGCGGTCCCACTAAGACAGTCGGTGTTCCAGCGGCTGCAATCATCAACACCTCTCTAATGTCGCCTCGGGAAGAAGGTGTCAACCGAAGTGAGCCAGAACTACGGGTTGCTTCTTGCAATGTAGTCTCCAACTCCCCGTCAATTCGGAAGGCGACTGGCAGCTCCTCGACTTTGTCCTCATCCAAGAGCCAGCCGAGGAAGACCAAGACGATTGTTCCGTCCTCAGGAGTATTTGAGGGCACTCGGGAGAGAAAGAAGATCTCAGAGGAAGCTGGGGGCAGCCAAGCCCCTGTGGATCTTCATCCTGGAGACGAGGTCAGCCTCCCGGACATAGCTGGGGGTAGTCAAGCCCCTGAGGATCAGCGTCCCGAAGACGAAGAAGTCCTCCAAGACAAAGCTGGGGGTGTAGGCCTTTAAAAATGACAGTCACGCTGAGTTGATCAGGATAGAGTCAAAAGTCACGCTCAGTTGATCAGGACAATATTTACAAGTCACGCTGAGGAGACAACTCATCATTTGTCAGAGAGTAATTATGACTGACAGCACAACAGTCGAAGAATGTCTCTTCGTATGCCACGTATGCACAGAATTCGAGAGATCACAGCCGTCTATTGCGTGATTTTTGAAATCTTCTTCAGCAAGACTCAACCTTCGTCAAGTTGGCGTACCAAAAGAGCTTCTTGTCATTTAATGCGACTGACAAAAGCAATCACTGTCAGAGATTTTGTGTCAGTCGAGGCACGCTGAATCAAGACAGCTGGCAGTCCTATCTCAAGTCTGCGTGTATTTTGAGTTTTCCCTCAAGTTTGCGTGGATTTTGAAGCGTTTTGCCTCGAGTCTGCGTGGATCCTGAAGCTTCTTGCCCCAAGTTTGCGTGGATTTTGAAGCTTTCTGCCCCGAGTCTGCGTGGATTTCGTCTTCAACAAGTCTGCGTGGATTTTATCAAACTGGAGTACGTGGCAGTCATGCCACTGATCTCTCGCCTGCGTGTCCTGTAACTTGCACACGACTCATGTATGATCGCCATGTGTCCAACAGTTACAGGCCACGTCCAGTAACTGCTCACAGTCTTGCATATGTTAAATCCTGCGTGATTTTCAACTAAGCACAGGCTGTGAAGACAGTTATCTTTTCAGTTATTTTTTTGACTCTATAAATAGAGTTCTTTTTCTCATTTATTGTACAGATACATAGTTATCTACTGTCAAAATTTTGAGAGCTTTTCTTCTTCGCATAGTCCAAGGGATAAAGCGATCATCTTCTAGATCGGATTCCTACAGTTGTAATTTTCCCAGATACATAATAAATAAAGGAATTTATTTATGGAAAATAAATTGGCGACTCTGCTGGGGAAAACCTTCTCCTCTTCTGAGATGGCAACAACTCAATGCGACACTTCGTCAATCGGCTCGACGAAGAAGGTGATGACGATCAAATTCGATCAACTCGCCTATGAAGAAATGCAGCGGGCTAAGAGTGGTAAGCACACTACAGCCTCCATCATCACTGCCAAGTCGAAGGGACACTCTGTCTATGTCCCTAAGAATCAGTTGGCAGGCAGTGGTGAAGTCTCTGCCACAGTGTCTACTCCTAACACTGGCAAGAACTCTACTGCAAGCACGCACACTCTTGTGCGCTCGAAGATGACAGCAATCAAAGGTCACGCTGACAGTACTGGCTCTTTAGCCAAATCTGTTCCAGTGTGCAATCTCACATCCAAAAATCATGCTGACAGTACTGGCTCTTTAGCCAAATCTGTTCCAGTGTGTGTTTCCAAAATTAAAAGTCACGCTGACAGTACTGGCTCCCTAGCCAAATCTGTTCCAGCGTACAATTTTAAGCCCAAAAGTCACGCTGACAGCACTGGTTCCTTGGCCAAGTCTGTTCCAGTATGTAATTCTAAAATCAACAATCACGCTAACAGTGCTGGCTCCTTAGCCAAGTCTGTTCCAGCATGTACTTCCAAAGTCAAAAGTCACGCTAACAGCATTGGTTCTTTAACCAAGCCTGTTTCAGCGTGTATTTCATCTAAGAAGAATAGCTCTTTAGCTATCTCTTCTTCTTTGCCAAGTTCCACTAGAACTGGGGGTGGTCTTCCACACAAAGTTCCTTCGAAAAGGAATAACTCTTTAGTTGTTTCTTCTGTTCCTGTAGTTTTTACTTCAGGAACAGCTTTGACTGACAATTTTGTTAGTCAAAGAAAAGAAGATGGTCTTTTGACTACTCTTCCTTCTGGACATTCTATGTCTCAAAACTTGAATGAGTCTAAGAAGAAACATTCCTTAGTGTCTTCTTCTATGACTTCTTCGAATTGGGCACAGAATTTGTCTAGAAAAGGTTTGTTACCAACTCCTAATCAAGGGGGTGGTTCAACTTTTCCTTCTCTGCAAATATCTAGGTCAATGGAAGGAAAAATCCATGTTTCCAAAACCAATGTGTTACCTCCAACTGATCTAAGAACAAAACTAAACACTTCTGGTGTTAAGAAACCATACCAGTTGGAAACAAGGATAAGAGATCCAGATGCAGAGTATGCAAGAAACTATGTGGCTCATATTAATTATTCTCTATATAATCAAGAGCCATGAAGACCCAAGAACAGGAAATATACTCCTCAATCTTCACAAATAGATTTACGAGAACATCTTCAACAGAAGAGAAGGAGTAATTCAGTGACAAAGGACCATGCTGAATGTGACTTCTATCCAAGAGTCATAATTCAATGTAGATGTCAATCAATGGCTCATGACCATGTTGATCATGAATGTGACTTCCAGCCAAGAATCACAATACAATGCAGATGTCAAACAAAACGACAATCTGTCTTCAATCGGATTCAGTGTGAACCTATGCCTGATGAAGATGAGCCTTTGTTTGCTTCTGTCAATATGACCTCTCGGGATGCTGGGGGTAGAGTTGATAGTCCAGATGGAGTATATAGAAATACCAGAGCAAGAGTCCTGGCTTCTAGTCAAAGAAATTTGATCTCTGAAGATGATTCTGAATTCTTTGGAGAATCTAACTTCCTACCTCTTCCTACTGGGGGTAATTCTCCTATAATTGACTTTGATGCACAAAGCAATGATTCAGAGCATACAACATCTACTAGTTCATCAACAATCCCTCGTACAGTCACAACTAATATGGTTGATGGGAATACTGATGAACCTTCTTCTTCCTTGACTCCTCAAGATCAAAGAATTGCTTCTTTGGAACAGCAAATGAAGTCTATGGCTGATACTATGAAATCAATGTATAAACTCATGATAGCTCAGTTGCAAAATCGACAGACTGTACCAGATGCCATACCAACTGACACTGATATGAGTCCAGTACAAGTTCCTCCAGCAGTACAATCCAATACTCCTGGACCAGCTCAACCAAACCCTAGTCTCTCTGGAGCTGGGGGTAGTGCTTATAATGCTGTTCCTCCTCCCAACTATTCTCTACAAGTTACAACTCCACAATCTTCCGGAGTTGTTAATGAAGAATTGAGGAATCTCAAAACTCAATTCGAGGCATTCAAACAGAAGGATGGTTTACAAAGGTTAGGCATCAAGCAACCTTATCCGATAGAATGGAAGCAAGTATCGTATCCTCATAAATACAAGCCTCCTACTATCTTATTCTATGATGGAACCACTTCTCCAAGTCAGTTTATTAATCACTTTGAAGTGATGACTGATCAATTGCAACCAAGCGACGTCCTCCTTACTCGGGTGTTTGTTGGATGTCTCAAGGGAACGGCTTATGAATGGTATAGAAGTCTCCCAGATGGGAGCATTACCTCATTTGCCGGTTTCAAACAGACGTTTCTTGAACGGTTCTATGAAGGGCTCAATGACATGACTATGTCTGCTCTTATTAGAATCAAGCAGAAAAATAATGAAACTACAGAGGATTACATTGAACGGTTTCGAAGAGAAGCTCTGAAGATGCCTCTTGGAACTCCTGATGCTGTCACCATCGACACATGCAAATCAAACTTATTGCCAATCATCAGCATGTGGACAGGATCCACCCAATTCCAAGACTGGCCTTCTTTCATAGTTAGTGCCAAGGCTGCAGAAATTAGTGCTGAAACCTTCAAAGGTTTAGGAGTGCAGATGACTCCTAAAGAAACAGGTCAAGGTACTAACAATAAAAATAATGCTCGCAAGGGAAAAGAAACTCTTCAAGTTAATCTTCAGAGCAAAGATGCATCAACTGTTCAAACTCCTACAACTCAACAACCAAGAACACCTCGCCCTAAAGAAGAATACTCTTTCGATGACGACGATGTCCTGGGTATCTTTGAATGTCTGCTGAAAGGTAATAAGATACAATTACCTGAGATCAAGAAACCTGATGAAGCTGGTAAAACAGATCATCCCAAATACTGCCCATATCACAGAATGCTGGGTCATACAATTCGTACATATTATGTACTGAAAGGAAAGATCCAAGAAATGATTAAATCTGGAGCTATCTCTCTTACTCCAAAAGAGAAGACCGTCACCTCCAACGTCGTCTCTATGCAATTCAGAGATTTCCCTCCTCAACTCCTTGAAAGTAGGATTGTCCCTACTCCCAAGGCAATTCTTGAAATAGTGAATATTCCTCCTCCGCAATCTGAAGGATTAGTGCCAGTCACTTTGAAAACAGGAAAAATTATGTGGATTCATCCTGATTTAGTGGCAGATTTTGAATCTCCTCAAAAGACTACTTCTCGAAAGTCCAAGAAGGCTGGTAAGATTAAGTCATGTCATATGACATCTCTTGGATCTATCCCTGACACAGAGCCAAAAGAGAAAGAAGAAGCACTTGTTAGTGCCACTCGAACGGGGAAACCTTATCTAAAGGATTATTCCAAGAATCCTGAGGATACTCCTGATATTCCTCCAGCTGATAAAGATGCTCCTAATGTTCCTCCTGAAGAAGAATCATGCACTGTACCTGTTCTTTCAACTACAACGGTTGAACCTGTTCCTCCCAAGCCTACAGCTCTGGAGAAAGGCAAACAACAGGCTCGGTTCGATAAGCCAATCAAGAAGTCCTCTCCTCTTGGACTTCAGAAGCCTTATAATTTCGACATTTTAGCTCAGCTTGCTAATACTCCAGCTAGAATGTCCCTCTTTGAACTTCTACGTCTTTCCAAAGAGACTCGGGAGACGTTAAGTGAAGCACTTCTACAGGCTGACTCTTGTCTTGCACAATTGAAGAAGCCAGATGCGGAACCTGCTACTTGCTTACATTGTAACAGTGTACTGGAGATTATCCCAAATATCACTTTTATACAAGACGACATGCTATTGGAGGATAATCGACATGATCGGCCTCTCTACTATACTGGTTATATCGATACGATGAAGATAGATCGTATCCTCATTGACCCAGGGTCTGCTATAAGCATAATGCCAAAGAGTCTGTTGGATGAACTAAAAATCCCTCTTCACAAGCTCTCTAAGACGGTTACTACTATCTTGGGATTCAATCAAAGCCGAAGCGAGCCTTTGGAAAAGATTCATCTGAAGCTTCAGATAGGCGATTTCAGATCCAATGTCACTTTCTATGTGATTGAGATCGTGGGATCCTATAATCTTCTTCTTGGGAGGCCCTTTCTTCATGAAAATAATGTGGTACCTTCTACTCTTCATCAGTGTTTTAAATACATTGATAGCAATGGAAGAGTACAAAAAGAAGTTGCTGACATAAATCCCTTCCATGGGGTTGAAGCTTATTTCAATGATTCCCGAATGTACAAAGAAGAGTATACAAGGGTCATACAAGCTATGGAGAAAGAGGATGCACAAAGTGAGACTTTAATAATCCCTGTTAAAGGTCGAACTACTCAGCAACAATCTTCCAAACCCTCTGGAGAAGGTTCTTTCATCATTCCAGTGAGTGGACGGATTTCTCCGTTACCTCAGTCGTTTGCTCAAGACACAATGATCATTCCTGTCAGTGGACGTGCTACAGTTTCTGTATCTTCACAGGATACTCTGCTAATTCCAGTTGGAGGGCGGATTACTCTTCCATCTCAAGCTTCAAGGGAGCTCACTTCTTCTGAGCCATTTGTTATCGATCTTAAATCGAAACAAAGCTTCTTCTCATTCTTCTTTTTCTTCCTCTTTAGTCATTGACTTGGCTAAGATCTCTAAGGCTCAGCCTTCTCCCAATGTAAATATTGCTGCTTTTACATTTAATGAAAAGTCTCCATCTTTGCAGTACGCTGATGTGTATAATTATGTTCATAGTTATTTACATTTGTTAGATGACTTGAACACAATAACCATTGGAGTTGTACAGACTGTTCATACAGATGTATCCCTAGAACCTGTACAATCTTCATACTTTCTAGTTCCCAGCAGAAAGCCAAGAGACATTCCAATATTCTTCTATAAAGGGCCCCAAAGTCCTTCTGATTTAGAAGATGATGACAGAAATAATGATACTGGAAGATTACAACTACGTCGTTATAGTCAGCAATCTAAAGACATCATCAAAAATATGGGCTACGACTTCAGGACTGGCCTCAACAGTAGAAAAGGAAGAAAAATGCATGTTCGTATTCCTCCTCTGAAATATGGAAGAACGAAATGCGGATTGGGCTATACAGCTCCTACTCCTTTTATCAATATTATCCATGAAGATCCCGAGTCTGACAAAGATAAGAGATCTGATTCTTCTAGTACCACTTCTTGGGATTCCGATACGAGTATCGGTGACTTCTACTGCAACCTTCTGTCTTCCAACATGGTTTCCATTAACCATTCTGAAGAAAGCAATGAAGACGAAGAAGAGTTTGAAATCTCACCTGAATCAGAACAATGGGCCCAAAGATTAGATAATCAATGGGAGTTCCGTTTCGAGCAAAAAGAACCTCCGACTGAAGACAAACTTGTTCAAATAGATGTTGGTGAAGAGGGATCTCCCAAACCAATATTCATCAGTGAAAGTCTTTCTGAAACTGATAAGCAAGACATGATCAAACTCATTCGTGACTACATCGATGTCTTCGCTTGGAGTTATGAAGATATGCCAGGACTTGATCCACAAATTGCAACTCACAAGCTCAATATCTTGCCGAATGCTAAACCGGTCAAACAACAACAGCGACGATTTCGTCCAGACATTATGGATGCAATTGAAGCTGAAGTCAATAAACTCATAACCTCCGGATTTATTAGAGAGGAACAACATCCCGATTGGGTGGCTAACATAGTTCCTGTTCTTAAAAAGACTGGTAAGATCAGAGTTTGCATAGACTTTCGCAATCTCAATGCGGCTTGTCCTAAAGACGAATTCCCTCTACCAATCACTGATGTCATGATCGATAATACCTGTGGATTTGAACGGATGTCATTCATGGACGGGTATTCTGGGTATAATCAGATTAAAATATTTCCAGATGATGAGAAGCACACTTCTTTCAGAACGTCGATCGGTACATACTGTTATACAGTTATGCCATTCGGTCTCAAGAATGCAGGAGCAACTTATCAACGAGCTATGAGCACTATATTTCGTGAACATTTACGGAAAACAGTCGAATGCTATGTTGATGATATTGCAGTCAAAAGTCGACAAAAGGAGGATCATATCCAAGATTTGAAGACTATATTTGATCTAATGCGTAAGCATCAATTAAAGATGAACCCTTCTAAGTCCTTCTTAGGCGTCTCTAGTGGTAAATTTCTCGGCTTCGTCATTACCTCTAAAGGTATACACGTGGATCCCGAGAAGATCAAAGTCATCCAAGAGATGCGTCCTCCTCGCACCTTAAAAGAGCTACGAGGATTTCAAGGAAGGATCGCTTATATCAGGAGATTCATTTCTAATTATCAGGACGCTGCAGACCATTCAACAAACTTATGAAGAAAGGTGTTTATTTTGTCTGGAATGATGAATGTCAGAAAGCATTCGATGATATAAAACAATATCTGATGAGCCCTCCAGTATTGGAACCTCCCGTTTCAGGAATTCCATTTCTCCTATATACTCGAGCAATGAGTCATTCATTGGGTGCATTACTCGCTCAAAAGAATCAAAATGGTCATGAACAAGTCATCTACTATCTCAGTCGTACTATGACCGGAGCTGAACCTCGATATTCACCGGTCGAAAAAGAATGTCTAGCCTTGATGTTCGCTGTTCAAAAGACACGACATTATATCATTGGCCAGACTATTCATGTCATCTCCAGGATCAATCCTATACGGATCATGATGAAGAAATCCAGTGTTTTGAATTCTCGATTAGCTAACTGGGGAATCCTACTTGCTCAGTATGACATGCATTATATTCCTAAGAAGTCAGTCAAAGGACAAGCTTTAGCTGATTTTCTGGCAGCTCATTCAATTCCAGAAGATTCAAAACTCTATGACAAAATTCCAGATGAAGTCCTAGAATCAAACCAAATTGCTGAAGAAGATCCTACTTGGCGTCTATTCTTTGATGGAGCTTCAAGGATAGGTTCTGATGGTGATATTGTCGCTGGAGTTGGAATTGTTCTTGTATCGCCAGAAGGTCTTGCTATCCAAAGAGCTTATTCTCTCGACCAGCCGTGTTCAAACGACGTAGCTGAATACAATACATTGCTTATTGGTCTTCAACTCGCTAAACATCTGAATATTCAACATTTGGAGGCGTACGGAGACTCTAAACTCATCGTCAATCAGATAAGGGGTACTTATGAAGTCCGCCATCAAGATCTGGTTCCTTATCATAGATCAGCTATAACTATGGCTTCTTCGTTTGAAGAATTCTTCATTGAACATGTTAGGCGAGCATGTAATACGGAAGCTGATGCTCTAGCTAATCTTGCGGCGGTGTTAGCTATTCCGATTAGACGACAACAAATGATTATTGTTCGCAATCGAGAATTATTTTATCTTGAAAATAACCTGACCCTAGGACTTCCAGTTGACATTGAAGAATCAACATCTCATGACGTCAACACAACAAGAGGATTTGGATTTAGTCGTAAATCTTTATCATCTTCATCTGATTCCAGCATAGAATTCATCTTCAGTAACTCAGCCGAGAATCAAAATACGGATACGGATTGGAGACTTCCTTTCTTAGATTTCGTATTGTATTATATTCTTCCGGATGATCCGAGTGAGACAGCATCTATCAGACGACGATCACTCCGATTCTATTATAATAATACAACAAAGACCTTATATCGTCGAGCTTATGATGGTTTACTTCTTCGATGTGTTGCCGGTGATGAGGCTCAACAAATCATTCGTGAAGCACATGATAGAATTTGTGGAGCACATCAGCCTGGACCAAAACTTCAAGACTGTATTCGACGTATGGGTTATTATTGGCCCACTATGGTATCAGACGCCATCGAATATGCAAAGAAGTATAAAGCTTGTCAAATCCATACGGATTTTATTCATCAACCCTCAGAATTTCTACATCCGACGGCAGCATCATGGCCCTTCGAAGCTTGGGGCATGGACATTATCGGCCCGATCAATCCGCCGTCATCCAAGGGTCATCGGTTTATTCTCGCAATAACCGACTACTTCTCCAAATGGGCCGAAGCTATTCCTTTATCTGAAGTTAAGACGTCTAATGTCATCAGCTTTATTAAGCATCATGTCATCTACAGATTTGGTGTTCCTCGACGCATTATTCATGATAACGGACCACAGTTCGTCAGTCAGAAGTTTACTCGATTCTGTGACGATCACCGGATCAACAATGTGGCTTCTACTGCATATAATCCGGCAGCTAACGGATTAGCGGAAGCTTTCAACAAGACCATCATCAAACTCCTAAAGAAGTTTGTCTCTACTAACAAACGTAATTGGAGTGAAAAGCTCGGTGAATGTTTGTGGGCTTATCGCACTACAGTTCGTAATGCTACTAAAAGTACACCCTTCTCTCTGGTGTATGGTTGCGAAGCTGTTCTTCCATTAGAGATTCAAATTCCTTCTTTAAGGATAGCAATCGCTAATGAACTTACTGCAGAAAATAATGATCGTCTTCGACTTCAAGAATTAGAAGCTCTGGATGAAAAGCGATTATCTGCTCAACAGAATATTGAATTCTATCAAGCTAGAATCTCAAGAGCTTTTAATAAGAAAGTCAGAGTTCGATCGTATCAAAAAGGAGAACTTGTTCTAACAGTCAGACGTCCTATGACTATGGCTCATATGAGCAAGGGCAAATTTGACGCAAAGTGGGAAGGACCCTATATTGTGAGCAAAGTTTTCTCAAATGGAGCTTATCAACTCTCAGAATTGGATGGTCGAAAAGTTTTGATGCCTATTAATGGCAAATTCCTTAAGAAGTACTATGTATAAATGTAAATGCTTGTAATCATCAGATAGTTTCATGATTAGAAATAAAATTTTTATTTTATTTTTATCATGAATGATGATACATGATATTAAAGAAGATCACTATCATCCTTTTCTACATTTGGACGTGGGCCACTGCCGTCCTTCTCGAAGATGCGATCAACAAAAGAATTGAGAACCTCTTTGCTGGAACCCACGAGGAACTTACAAGTAGCCATTTTCATGGCTTCTTCTTCTTCAGCTTCTTCCTTTGGTGTCATGTTGATGTAAGATGAAGATTAAAAATGAATCTTCTCCCTGTTTATATAACAGAGCTCGCCGGCGGTTCATATTCCACCATGAATTGGATGCAATCAGTCTCAGAGAACGAAGAGTCATTATGACATTTAATAAGTTCATTTGGATATTTTCAAAGAACTTTGAAGTCTTTTCGACTTCCGAAAATTTGAAGTCATCTCAGCGTGACTGATTTCATTTTATCATCTTATTTTCAAAGTATTTCGAAAATTTTGAAGTCTTTTCAATTTTTCGAAAACTTTGAAGGGGGTCTTGTAGGCCTTTAAAAATGACAGTCACGCTGAGTTGATCAGGACAGAGTCAAAAGTCACGCTCAGTTGATCAGGACAATATTTACAAGTCACGCTGAGGAGACAACTCATCATTTGTCAGAGAGTAATTATGACTGACAGCACAACAGTCGAAGAATATCTCTTCGTATGCCACGTATGCACAGAATTCGAGAGATCACAGCCGTCTATTGCGTGATTTTCGAAATCTTCTTCAGCAAGACTCAACCTTCGTCAAGTTGGCGTACCAAAAGAGCTTCTTGTCATTTAATGCGACTGACAAAAGCAATCACTGTCAGAGATTTTATGTCAGTCGAGGCATGCTGAATCAAGACAGCTGGCAGTCCTATCTCAAGTCTGCGTGTATTTTGAGTTTTCCCTCAAGTTTGCGTGGATTTTGAAGCGTTTTGCCTCGAGTCTGCGTGGATCCTGAAGCTTCTTGCCCCAAGTTTGCGTGGATTTTGAAGCTTTCTGTCCCGAGTCTGCGTGGATTTCGTCTTCAACAAGTCTGCGTGGATTTCATCAAACTGGAGTACGTGGCAGTCATGCCACTGATCTCTCGCCTGCGTGTCCTGTAACTTGCACACGACTCATGCATGATCGCCATGTGTCCAACAGTTACAGGCCACGTCCAGTAACTGCTCACAGTCTTGCGTATGTTAAATCCTGCGTGATTTTCAACTAAGCACAGGCTGTGAAGACAGTTATCTTTTCAGTTATTTTTTTGACTCTATAAATAGAGTTCTTTTTTTCATTCATTGTACAGATACATAGTTATCTACTGTCAAAATTTTGAGAGCTTTTCTTCTTCGCATAGTCCAAGGGATAAAGCGATCGTCTTCTAGATCGGATTCCTATAGTTGTAATTTTCCCAGATACATAATAAATAAAGGAATTTATTTATGGAAAACAGGGGGTAGTCAGACTCTTGCTGATACTTCTCCCGAAGACGAAGGTGTTCTCCAGAACATAGCTGGGGGTAGCCAAGACGAAGCTCAAGGGGAAGTTCATCTTCTACAAAAGAGCGAGGCCGAAAGCGAAGCCTCAACTGATCCATCCACTTCCAGTCGCGTCATGACGGTGTACATGACGAAAGCTGGGGATGCAGAGTCAGATGCGCCGCCAGCAGATCTCGTCCAACGCATGGATACCTTGAAGGGAGGACTTAAAATCCTCTCTGCCTCCATGCAAACACTGACTCAAGCAGTGTTTGAGATACGGTCAGCGTTGGCTAGGGCACCGTCTACCTGTCCTGACCTAGGGGCCAATAGAGAATCAAGTGTACCCCTTCAACGGGTATCCTTGGACACAGATCACCGTGAAGCACCTCGGACGTCGGAGCCATCAAATGTTCAACTCCAGGCTGTACTACCTTCCCCGACTCCCAGCTCCACGAAAGACGTGGTTGAGATGATCAGGGACTTGCGCGAGCGCTTTGAGTCCAAGAACAGACAAGAGGAGCGCCAGAAGATGGAGATCCCACAACCATACCCCCTCGAATGGAACAAAGTGGTTTATCCTCCCAAATATAAACCACAAACATTGACGCCATACGACGGGAAGGACTCTCCATGCCACTATCTGACGTATTTCCAGTCTCAAATGGGATATCTCCCGAAGGAAGACGCGCTACTCACTAGCATATTTGTCGGGGCATTGAAAGGAGTGGCTTACGACTGGTACTGCAGTCTCTCCGACAACTCCATATCTTCCTTCGACGACTTGACATGTCTCTTCCTCGATCGTTTCTACGACGGAGGAAAGGACATGAGAATGGCGTCCCTCATAGAGATACGTCAGAAGGAGAAGGAAACGGTTCGAGCATTCATCGAACGGTTCCGACAAGCCTATTTCAGACTGCCCCCGGGCATGCCAGAATATGCACTCCTCTCCTCCTGCAGCATGAACGTGCCGCCTGCAATCAAACTCTGGCTCAACTCCACTCCTCCCCCGACTGGAGTTTCTTGATCATCGAGGTCGAAGCAGCAAAAAAGAAGGCGTCTAATGCTCGTCTTCTGGGAGTCAGTTTCCCTGCCTTTGACGACAAGGAAAAATGGCCTGCAGCCAACAACCCTGGATGAGAGACGAAGGGGAAGCAGGCATTGACTGTCAATGCCTCCAAAGGTGCATCAGCACCCACTCAGAAGCCTTCACTTGCACCAAGGCCAAATGAGGTTTATTCTTTCAATGATGAAGACACCATGCAACTCTTCGAGATATTGAAGCAGGATGACAAGATCAAGTTGCCAGACCCGAAGCATCCCGACGAGGTTAGGAAAGTGGACAATCCGAGGTACTGTCACTACCATCGGTTTGTCGGACATCCAACTAAGGACTGCTACGTCCTCAAGAACTACATCCAGCGCATGATCAATGCAAATTTTATCTCTATCGACTACGAGGAGAAAACGGTCTCGGCCAACTTGGTGTCACTCCAATTTGGCACCTTGCCGCCAACCACAACACAAGATGGCGTCGTCCCCATCCCAAAGGCGACAATGGAGGTGGTCAACCTACCACCTACTCGTGACAATGTGAGTGGACTCATCCCACTCACCACATCTCGGAGAGAGGTCTTATGGGTTCATCCTGATCTCGTCTCCGAGGTTACTCAACCGGAGGTACACTCTGCCTCCAAAACCAAGGACAGGAAGATCAAGTCTTGCCGTATGGTCTCTTTCTCTGCGGAAGAGGCACTTCCTGTACAGACGCATTCACATTAGAACGCCCAACCTGACGAAGCTGCCGTCGAGGTGGTGCCTCCTTGCACCGTCCCTGCTGCCCAGGAAGAGGGCCCATCCAGGCCTCCAGCAGCCAATAAACAGAAGCATGTAGAGGCCCGTTTCGATAAGCCTTTGCGAAAGGAGAATGCTTAGGGGCTAGCCAAACCCCACAACTTTGACATACTGGCACAACTGGCCAGTACTCCTGCCCGCCTATCTCTGTTTGAGCTTCTTCGTCTTTCCATGGACACTCGTGAAGCTCTCTGTGAAGCCTTGAAGGATGCTGAATCATTTATCAGTCAGGTCAAGCAGCCTGAGGATACCCCGACCAGATGTGTGCACTGCCATTGTGCGGATGAAGTTATCCCCAACATAACCTTCACCCAACAAGACATGCTGCTTAAGTACAATCGACACAACAGGCCACTGTATTATACAGGGTATGTCGGTTCCGTCAAGGTAAAGCGGATTCAGATCGATCCAGGGTCTTCCCTCATCATCATCCCGAAGACGCTGCTCTCAACACTGGGGATCCCAATGCATCGTCTGGCGCCTTCCAACACTACAATCAGCGGCTTCAATGCTAGCAAAAGCGTGCCGCTGGGCAAAATATGGCTGAAGTGTCATATTGGTAACCTCCGAACCGAGGTGACTTGCTATATCGTGGATGCTGACGTCAACTACAACATCCTACTGGGTCGTCCGTGGCTGCATGAGTATATGGTGGTGCCATCTACACTCCACCAATGTTTGAAGTATGTGTCCACCAACGACATCATCCGGACAGAGTTCGCGGACATTGACCCTTTCAAGGGGGTCGAAGCCTACTTCACTGATTCAACCCTGTACAAGTCGCCCGATGAAGGGGAAGCCAATGATGCTGACGATGAAGCAGAAACGGCAGCAGAGCCGGACATGGAGCCAGAGATGATTCCCGACGCTCTTTTGAAAATTTGACTCAAAGGGAACCCACCTCAGATGCTACCTCCCATGACCATCAAGCTACCTGGAAAAGCACCAACTTCTCTAGGTAGAACACCTACTGAAGCTCCCTTGAAAATATGTCTCAACGGAAAGCCGCCTCAAACATCGGCTCCCCTTGTGGCAAAACTACAGGGGAAGGCACCAATCACTAAAGGCGTAGTTGAGGCACCTCTGAAGATGCGTCTTAAAGGCAAGCCTCCGTAATCATCCGTCTCATCCAAGCTGCCGGAGAAGGCCCACATAGCCCTCTCAGACCCCAAGGTCAAAGCTGCGGTGGACTCTCCCGAACCAACCCCAGTACTCACAGATGAAGAGCTAGGGGAATACATATCTGCTGATGTAGATGCACCCTCTCTGGACAATATAATCCCGCGTGAAAAAATCTCGTATTTTATCAATAATAGAGTGTCTTTTAATTATTCTAGTCTTCCACATTGGAATGCCATGTATACACTAGATAATGCTCTACGGTCGTTGCAAACACAAATAACGACCGTCAATCTTGTAAATCGAGTAGTCCCGTCCTAAGGGGTCTGTTTTGTAGTCCCACCGCGGAATCGAGACGAAGAATCCATCATCTTCGACAAAGTCGAGCGTCATCAAGACCTCCCGCCACTCGAGCAAGAACCCGATACCGGCAGAATACAAGTCTATCGGTACACAGACAAGGCAAAGTACCTCATCCAAAAGATGGGTTACGATCTAAAAAGCAACAAAGGCCTGAACTATGGCAAGGGTCGACGTCTTCCTCTCCGGCTCCCAACACCTAAAGGAAAGCCGTAGGACTATTATCATCGAACTCGACGGGGGGTGGGCTATGTCACACCACCGGCAACTCCAGAGAGTTCGGAGGCCGAAGAAGTAGAACATTCTCATTCGTCCGAAGCATCAACCTGGGATTCCGATACCAGTATCGGCTCAGTCTTCAAGAGGGTGCTATAAGTCAACATGGCATCGGCACAATCTCAAGAAGATGAAGGTGAAGACCAAATAACAGAATTCTTCGAGGAAGAACCTTGGGCTCAACGCCTAGGAGCGCAGTGGGAGTCTTGTTTTGAATTACGCGAACCCCCAACCGAAGACGAAGTCGAGCAGATCGACCTTAGGGATGGATCTTCTTCCAAACCCATCTTCGTCAGCAAGAGTCTAAAGGGACCAGACCGGGAACCTTTAATCCAACTGGCTAAAGAGTATATCGACGTCTTCGCCTGGAGCTACGAAGATATGCCGGGACTTAATCCTCAGATCGCGATGCATAAGCTTAATATCTTACCTGATGCCAAGCCTATAAAGCAACAACAGCAACGTTTTCGTCCTGACATCATGAACGCTATCGATCAAGAAGAGGACAAACTCCTGACCAGCGGGTTTATCCATGAAGAACAACACCCGGATTGGGTGGCCAACGTCGTCCCCGTCACCAAAAAGAATGGGAAGATACGGGTCTGCATCGACTTCAGAGATCTCAATGCTGCTTGCCCGAAAGACGAATTCTCGCTTCCGATCACCAATGTAATGATCGACAATACATGTGGCTTCGAACGCACGTCTTTCATGGACGGGTATTCGGGCTACAACCAGATCAAGATGTTCCCCGATGACGCAAAACATACATCATTCAGGACACCGAAAGGGGTTTTCTGCTATACGGTGATGCCCTTTGGCTTGAAGAACGCTGGTGCTACATACCAACAAGCTATGAGTACCATCTTTCGTCAACATCTTTGCAAGACAGTTGAGTGCTACGTTGATGACATCGCAGTCAAGAGCCGTCTCAAGGGTGATCACTTATAAGACCTGAAAATAGTCTTCGATCTCATGCGAGCGCATCAACTCAAGATGAACCCCGCTAAATCCTTCCTTGGGGTTTCTAGCAGAAAGTTTTTGGGCTTCATTATCACGACGAAAGGCATTCATGTCGATCCCGAGAAGACCAAAGCCATCCTTGACATGGACCCTCCGAAGAACCTCCGAGAACTTCGAGGCCTACAGGGGCGTCTGGCATACATCCGAAGGTTTATAGCAAACTTTTTCGGAAAATGCCAACCCTTCACTCAGCTCATGAAGAATGGAGTCTCCTATGTATGGACAGAAGAATGCCAGAAGGCTTTCGAAGATATCAAAGCCTACTTGACAAGTCCGCAGTCCTGGTGGCACCCGTCACAGGCAAACCATTTCTCCTCTACGTCCGTGCCATGGATCATTCCCTCGACGCTCTGCTGGCTCAGAACAGCGATGCAGGCTACGAGCAAGCTATCTACTACCTCAGTAGGATACTGATCGGGGGCGAACACCGGCACAACCCCATCGAAAAAGAGTGTTTGGCTTTGGTGTTCGCCATCCATAAGACTCACCATTATGTCTCGGGCCAGACAATTTATGTCATCTCCCGAGTCAATCCGCTCAGGGTTCTCATGACGAAGCCAGGATCATTGAACTCCCGGCTAGCTACATGGGCGATCCTGTTGACGCCATACAACATGGTGTTCGTTCCACAAAAAGCCGTCAAGGGTCAAGCTCTGGTCGACTTTTTAGCTGTACACCCTATCCCAGAGTCCTCCAGACTCTATGAAGACATCCCGGATGAGGTCCAAGAATCAAACGTCACCGAAGAAAGCTCCGTCTGGCGGATGTTTTTTGATGGCGCTTCAAGAACAGGCCCCAAAGGCCAAATTATCGTCGGAGTGGGGGTTGTCTTAGTCTCCTCCGATCAGCTGGTCATCCAGCGTACGTACTCCCTTTTGAAGCCGTGCTCCAACAATATTGTCGAGTACAACGCTCTCATCATGGAACTCCAACTGGCACAACAGCTGGGGGTGGATCATCTGGAAGCCTACGACGACTCAAAACTCGTCGTTAACCAGATCAGAGGGCAATACGAAGTTCGCCATGAAGATCTAGTTCCTTACCATGAAGTTGCATTGAACATTATTTCAACCTTCACCAAGTTCTTCATAGAACACGTACCTCGATTACAAAACCTGGAGGCTGACGCTATGGCTGGCCTCGCAGCCTCATTGGCAGCACCCCTCGGGACTCAACATTACGACACGGTAGTTGGTCGAGACTTGGTCTGTCCTAAAAATAACCTATGCTCACAAATGGCCCATGCCATGTCAACAAGTGCTGGTGTTAATGTCCGAGACTGGAGGTTCCCGTTCATCGACTTCGCTGTCTACGAAATTCTTTCAGAATACCCGAAGGAGGCCGTCTCAGTCATGAGGCGTTCCCTTCGATTCTATTACGATACAGCTACTAAAATGCTGTGCCGACGTTCCTACGACGGACTTCTCCTTCGGTGCCTGTCCAACGAAGAAGCAGTCGAAGCCCTTCGAGAAGCTCATGATGGAACCTGCGGGGCTCATCAACCTGGGCCTAAGTTGCAGGACCGACTGCGACGTATGGGTTACTACTGGCCAACCATGGCAGCCGACGCTGTCGACTATGCCAAAAAGTGCCATGCTTGCCAGCTTCATGCCGACTTCATCCAAACACCGTCGGAACCACTACATCCTACGGTCGCCTCCTGGCCCTTTGAAGCTTGGGGCATGGATATTGTGGGACCTATAACCCCTCATTCATCAAGGGGACACCGCTTCATTCTAGCTATCACTGACTACGTCTCCAAATAGGCAGAAGCAGTTCCATTGGCGGAAGTGAAGAGTTCTAGGGTGATCAGCTTCATCAAGCATCATGTCATCTATCGTTTCGGGGTACCTCGGAGGATTATCCACGATAACGGTCCTCAGTTCATCAGCCATGTTTTTAGTAGATTCTGTGACAAGAACCGCATTCAGAACGTGGCATCAACCGCCTACAATCCGACAGCAAACGGATTGGCCGAGGCATTTAACAAGACTATCGTCAGGCTAATCAAAAAGGTCGTGTCATCCAACAAGCACGACTGGGACAAAAAGCTCGACGAATACCTTTGGGCCTACCGCACAACGGTACGGACTCTGACGGGCAACACCCTATTCTCCTTAGTCTACGGAAGAGAAGCGGTACTGCCTCTCGAGATCCAGATACCTTCACTCCATGTAACGATCACAAATCAACTAACAGAAGAAGACAATCAACGTCACCGTCTGCGAGAATTGGAGGCACTCGACGAAAAACGTCTCCTAGCTCAACAGCGCATCGAACTCTATCAAGCCCGTATATCACAGGCTTTCAACAAGAAGGTCAAGCAGAGGACTTTCCAAGTGGGCAACCTAGTTCTAGCAGTCAGGAGGCGGATGATGTTGACACACAAAACACCAGGAAAGTTCAAGCCCAAATGGGAGGGACCTTTCATCATAGAGACGATATACTCAAACGATGCTTACCGCCTCGCCCGATCAAACGGGGACTTGTTCATGATGCCCATCAACGACAAGTTCCTAAAGAAGTACTACTCTTGACATCTTTCAGATGTGTACTTCCACCTCTACCTAGCAAGGGAGTCAGTGGACCTGATCATCAGAGCTCACATACACCTCCCTTTCACAAAAATCCTATGCTTTCGGAACCCAGTTGTTCCATTGCATTCTATCTCCAGTAGAAGGACAACCACGTCCATATTACCTCTGAGTTGCTCCTCTACGCCCTACAAAGCGAAATCTTACGCTCCGTAAGACTATGCTATCCATCATGTTTACCACGTCCACATTACCTCTAAGTAAACATCCCGTACAGACAGCCCCTGCGTTGTCGTACATTGATCGCAGAACTTCTATGTCCACATTACCTCTGAGTAGTTCCGCGTATCCCCCCAGAGTTATTCCTACCACGTCCATAACACCTCTGAGTAGGAAGATTCCAACATTTGAACCCCATATTTAACACGTCCACATTACCTCTGAGCAAATATGTTGGTTCTCTCAAACTTATTATCTGTACCTAAAAACCAAGGTGCGCAAAAGATAATAGGTCCACACAAATCATCAAGTTCATGACAGCAAGAATAAACACACCACAAAACTCTTTATTCTTTATTTAAAAGTAAAGGATTACATCCCCAGCAGGAGTTGCAAATTACACAAAATAACAAAAAAAAGGGAGAGGCTACAATCCCTAAGCATCATCGGGATTGGCTGAAAGCTCTTCGATCCGACGCTTCAAGTCTTCCGCCCGAGTCTCTGCGATCGCCAGGACTCGGCGTTCGGCTTCTTGAAGTATCATTTCTATGGCCTCAGGGGAAGTGTCATCCTCATACTTCTCGTCCAACTGTTGTCGCTGCTGGGCCAGGGAAAGAGCCTGGCAGGTGAAAGCTGCTTCCTCCTCCTTAGATGCTACATGTTCAGCTTGGACTCGCTCAGCATCTAATAAGAGTTGGGCCCGCTGGTCTTCAAGGAGGCGAATCTTAGCATTAACCTTCGCTATACTAGCGTCCAACGCAGCTCGCAACTCCACCTTCTCCTGCATGGACCGAGATAGCCTCTCCACCGCAGCCTCAGCTTCGGCCACCTCGCGTTCCCAGACAGCCACGGTGGCCTGATAAGATGACTCAGTTTCAGCGATCAACTTCTCCTTTTCTGCTTCTATCAGAGCGGAGAGATCATTTCGATCATTGGATACTCTGAAACTCGGAAAGCAGCTGGTCGAGCTCGGCCACCGATGCCTCCAGAATCTCGACCATATGGTCATGGCCCTGGTGTGAACGTATCAGACCAATGTGAGGGAGCGCCATCGTTTTTGCCATCGCAAAACTCCCGTTGGCATTCATCATTATCGATACGCCCCTCTGCAGCATCTTATACACTGCCTCAATGATAAACTTTACGTACTCATTCGCATCCGCCAGCACTTGCGGTGTCATAGCAGGAGTTGGAGGAGCTGCTCTAGACGGCGGACCGGAAGAAGATCCGCCGACTTCAATCTGTGAGGTTGGAACCTCAGCATCAACGGACTCTCCCTCAACAGGGGCTTGAACTTTGCCACTGGCCCGAGGAGCCAAAAGAACGGAAGGAGCCGAGAGGGGCGTCGATATCGTACCCCAAGTAGAAAGAGCAACAGGGGGTTCCAGCAAACCCTTACCCTTCTCAAGTTCGGAGGGACCACTAACGTCAGGGGCTACCTCCTCCGTCTCCAACACACTATCAGCAGGCCGTACAAGACCCTCCCCCTCTGTCAAAGCAGCAAGATCAACACTTGTTTCCTGACTCGGCTCCCCTGGAGTCAGGCTCGGCGGACGAGTCTCATTTTCATCATCGAATCCCTCCGCGGGGATAGAATCTGTCGCTACCTCCCGGTCGGCAGCCACCTCAGCCTCCGCTGCTGAGTCTGGGGTAGGACTCGGCAACGCTGCAGCCGACCTCCCCTAATCATGACAAGGAGGGAAATCAGCCCTCTCCTCTATTTTAATGATGTCTGTTGCTCCCGCAACAGGCTCACTCATCTCTGGAGGAACGTCATCCGAAGAGGACAAACTCAACTCCACTTCCTCGTCTGGAAGCCCCGTATCTGCTGGGTCCTCAATGCCAAAGGCCCCCACGGAGGCTTGCACCCTCCCGGGAACTGCTTCATCCTCAGCTTCCCTTCCAACATAATCTGGAGATACTAAAATCTCTGCAGGAATGACATCGTCCGGATTCTCCTCCACGGGAGACATCACAATCGGCGGAATGCGCTCTTCAGATGAGCCCGCCACCTCCTTTGGTCTGCTTGTACCTGATTTTGGAGTTCGGGGTCTCCTTTTCAACGGTTCCTACAAAAGGAAAGCATATGTCACAAAAATGACAGAAAGAACCAAACTATGTGGGACATCCTTACCTCCACAGGAGCTGAGTCTGTCGGCACTGCCGGTGACAATGCCTTCTTCTTTCTCTTCGGCACAGAAGAGCCAGTCTCGGTATCAGCACGTCTCTTCGGCTGATCGGTCGAGGGCTCTGCCTGACCCCCTGTGGATACAGCAGGAGTACCTCGATAACCCGCCTCTAGCGGGCGGTACGACAGAGCCTTCGCCAACAGGTTCCCGGTCGCCTCTAACTGGGTGCCGGCAATAAAACTGTCACGACCCGCACCCGGTTTTTTTAAAACGGATACGAGACGTGTCCAAGCCAGCCTACGCCGCAGTGTCGGCGGTAGAACGCTGTCACGGCCATGAAGATCAAAATCATAAATAATGCTCATTCACATAATCAATTTAACTTACATTGATCACAAGTTTTACATTTGTAGAAAAATATAAACTTGTACAAATAAATGAATGACTAAAACTCAACTATCTAGCTAGTCTCTAGGCTTTTGTCTGCAAGTATTCCCGTCACTCCCCAAGCTAAGTGAATCCACAGCTAATGTCACGACCCGCTACCCAAATTGTTGGGCCGGGCCGAGCCATGTCCAGCCTACGCTTGTTAAAGCGTAGTAAGCTGTTCAAAGAATAAACAATTAAGGATCTAAGCTGCTAACAGTTCTAAAATCATATTTAAAGTTCATCACAACACAGCATCTATAAGCGAAGGTAACATAAGCGCAGACTTAATAATACACTTCCAAGTATCTAACTGGAGACAAAGTTCAGTATCCAAATATAAGTACAGATAAAGTCTAAGTCTCAAAACACAAGAAAGATATCTAAGCAAAGTTCCCCGCTGGGGCCTTTTCTGGAGCTAAGGCCAGGTCCTCAAAATCAGTGCCATAACATGTATCATATAGCATATTCTCCTCAGAAAGTGAACATACAACGTTATCCTGTCAGGACGAGAGCAAGTACAACCTCTACAACTAAAGTACTGAACATATAATGAAAGAGATGTACAATAAGAAATATGGTGTGATAAGTCTATTAAACAGAAAATACTGGGAACATGGCCTCATGGTACAACTGGGATCACAATATCATAGTAACACAGGGAACATGGTATATCTGGAATCATGGTATGACTGGAATCACAGTATCATAGTATCATAGGGAAAATGGCATAACTCATAGTCTATCATGGCAAGGACACATATGTCATAGAGACATATGCATATGTAATGTTTAAAACTGTAGCAGGTACGTGATCGATCAATAGGTGTAAAATATACTGTGGTACAAGTATCTAAAATGTACTTCCGTACAAGTAAAACAAGCGATAGATGTACATACGTACAAATACAGCTGGTGCGCCTACGACAAGGTATACATAAAATGTCAACCTTGCTCGGTACGTACGTACAAGTAGGAGGGCATGATCACGTACTCAACTATCAGTTTCCCCATAACCCATATTCTATCATGTGAGAGATACGAGAACAGTAAAAATATGTGAGAGATACTGGGAGTAATATAAGCATGGCCGGTACTGGGAACAGTATGAAACATGTGAATACTCGGAGCAGATATAAGCATAGTAAAACATGTACTGGGAACCAGTAAGAAGCATATGAAGATATGATAACTGTCCTAAGCATGGCCGGTACTGAAAGTGATACAACATGTGAAGACATAACTTGCTACCTCAAAGATCAGTATTTTAACAGGATTAATACATGTTCTAGCATTAAAAGACAGTAAATAAGTTTGTAGATGTACTTGCCTCGAGCAAAGCAAGAATACTAGTACGAAGATATAGATGTCCGGTGTGAAACCCGTACTTTCTAATATGCATTTCTATATTTTTAAATCTAAATTTTATCTGCAAAATAATTTTTTTTAGATTATTGTTAGCCATAAAAATTTTTAGAGTAATGTTAAATGAAATTGATAATATTTATTTAAGTATAAAATTATTTTCAAGGAAAATAGTTAAACTTAGATTTTGGCATATCAGCCCAGACTCGAACTCGAGTGTTAACATAAAATATTTTATTGTACAAGAAATTTTCTAAATAATATTATATTTTAATTGTCTAAAATTTTCTAGCCTAAAAACAAGTTTTTTTTTTAAAAAAAAAAAAACATTTATTTTTAAAAACCAAAGCTTGTCATAACCTATATATATATTTTATAAAGAAATCAATTCTTAACTTATCAATTTAACTTGGCCCATTAAGAGAGCCCAAATAGTTGAGCCCATAGTTTTGGCCCATACCTTATTGGATTTAAAACCCAACTACCCATTACCATTAAGTAAAATTTTTTAATGTGAATGATAGAGGCATTCATTCATTTGTTCTGATGGAAACTTTCCTTTTGTTTCTTAACCTTTCATTTTATTTTTTTCCAAACCGACGGACTCTCGGTCTCCTTTCCGATCGAAACCGACGACCATCGGGTTTCCCACCGCCGGCGCCATCAATGGCTGGCCGCCCCTTCGCCTCCCCAAGTCCGGTAACCCCAAGTTCTTTCCCTATTTAAACCCTCCTCTTTTCCCAATCTTCCCCACACCAATTTTTTCCAAATCCCTAGTTCCCAAGTTCTCCGGTGTAGTATTCCGGCGTTCCCGTGGTCGATCCACCCCTCTCCGGGCTGCACCCGACTCCAGCGCTTTTCCCGTGGCCGCTCGACCCGATCGGCGCTCTCCGGCGAACTCGCGTGACTTTTTCCCGCGACCCCGCCGCCGTTCCCTGGCCGGCGTCTGACCCTCGGCGACCTGCTGTCGTCGGCGTTTCTGGTGGCTTTGTCCATTTCGGGTTCCTGACGTGCCGTTCGTTTCGACCCGTTTCCGTTCCGAGCTTCGGTATTTTCTGACCGTTATTTTCTTTTATGTCTGTGATGATATTCTGGTCCCCGAATCCAGCAGGATTTCGGTTTTTCGACGATGTAAATTCTACGTTGCAATTTCGGTTTTCGGAATTTTCGGAAAATCGGGTGTCTGAGAACCTTTTCGAAAGGAACTCTGGAGAATGATTAATTCCCTGGGTTTTCCTAATTCGTAGGCTAATTCTCGGAGTTTCCGAAGGAAATTCGGAAATTACCCGTATTCGGATTTTCGGGAAGTACTGTGGAATTTTTCCTATATTCCATGGTTTGATATTTGGTTGTCTTCTGTTGCTATATGTTTTTGTTAGCTTTGTGGATTCTTTTCCTTGGCTCGGTTTGAGTTTAAATATTATGCTGTGGAGAATGCTCTTTGAGCTTTATTCAAAACTGAGTTGCTGGAATTAGGTTTTTGTTGAGATTATGTGCTGAAATGAGATTTTGAAAGTAATTTTTGTGGGATAAAATAAATTGGAGTTTTTGGGATTATTTTGCAGGTATCGGAAGCGTTTCCCAGTTTTGGGTTGACCGAAAACAGAGGGAATGCTGCCGAAATTTCCGGGAAAATTATTAAATGATTTTCAAAATAAATTTTCGGTAAAATATTATTTTATTAATATTTTTGGGCGACGACCACATTGGTCACTGGGCCCCAGCGAAATGCAAACGCACCGGTACGACCGGACGTTGAGGCAGAGTAGCTGAACATGATGACTGGACCAAATTCTGAAACTCATAATAAATTATATTATTTTATTAAATTTATTTATTTCAATTCTAGGCAGTTTACATTACTAACCAATTTCTTTCTTATTTTAATTCATGGGTTGTAAAGGCATAAGCCAGTTTGTATTTAACTATCTGTGGGTTGTAATAACGTAGTATAGAATTTTATTTTTATTTGTGGTTGGCTAATTTGCGTAGCAAATTAATATTATTATTATTATTATTCTATAGAAAATTCATGTTCTTTCTTATTTAAAGAAAAATGTATTTTTATACATAATAATAAAAATACCAAGTTTTTCGAATAACTTAATAAATACAATTTTTCTGGAATTAAATATAAAAATTGATTTTCTTTAATTATGACGTGCTAGTAAATGTGTTTTGATGTGTTAGTAACTAAAAGACTAAAATGGACTAGGAGACAAATTAGATATTTCAACTAGCTTAGTTAGCCATTGGTGACATGGTTTCTGAGTCAGGTTTCCGAATGTAGGATTTCGAAGAAGATCCTGATTTTCCATTCCGAAGTACCGATCCTTTCCAGTCTGAACAATTAAGGCAAGTACATTTATGTAGATTTTACAATTATTTTCACAATTGTTTCATTGCAAGTTTAAACCACTGTTACACACGAACTCCTTCGGGAGCATTGATCGTATTGTTGGGGACTGGGGGAATAGTGTACTGGATATGACCAAATCCAAACTTAGGATAATGAATGTGTTAGCTTACCCCTCTCTCACACGGGGATAAGCCATACCGTATCGCTAGGATACAAATGTACCCAAACCGGTCATATTCTTTACCTATTCATATCACTGTACTGTACTATTTCAAAATTGTTCATTTTCAAACTGTTTAAAAATGCATGTTATAAATTGTCATTTTAATTGTTAAAATTTGCATGAATTGTACTTTGCTCCCTCCTGACTGGAGACAACATTTTAGGTATTACTGAGGATCTGGAGATGATGAACAATAGCTATTTTGATCCTGACTTGTACCCGGCGGTACTTCCAGCTGATGATGATGTTGTGGCGTCTCCATAGATGTTACATTAGTTGAGAGTTTAGTTGTTTCTTTATTTCCAGTTTATGAACTTTGTATTGAAAGACAAGTTTTTTTATTATCGTAAATTAAATGTTGTGGCAACTTTTAAATTCAAGTTTGTTGTTGAAATGACCTGCAATATGGATTACAGCTTACTGCCGCCGTCTCATCAACGGTGCAGGCTGGGCATGATCCGATTCGACCCAAGTATTTGGGGACCGGGTCGTGACATGTTTTTAGTGGTGGCCCATGTAGGTCAACTAAATCAACAATTTAGGAAAACTAGAAACAATTAGGAACACTAGAACATCAAAATTGCCACAACATAGGACCGATTTATATATGATAAATATTTTTATTATAGACTGGTAGGTTACCTTGCTTATGCTTGCATCCTAAACCTTCCAGAGAATGACCACTGACAAAACCAACTCTGCTGGCGATGTGGTATTATCTCCGGATCGAACCCCGCCTCTTCAGTCAAGTCAGAGCTTTTCACCCAACCAGCTGATTGATCATCCTCACCAATCATCCAGTGAAGTTTTCCCCACACTGGCAAATCCTACCTCTCCTCTAACTGGGTTATTTTTCTTTGAGGAAGAACCCACTCATGTTGCTTCACCAGTACCAGAGAATACCTCTCAGATGGTTGCTTTATTTCAAGAAATCCTAGAGTATCAGAAGATTCAAGCTGAACAGATGGATATTTCGAGAGAAGTCATGAAGAATATCAACGATGCAACCTTAGCCATTTTAAACCAAGTTGGAGCGGAACCTCGTCCTAGGAGGGATACCCATGAGAATAGAAGATATTTGGGCCCTGTCCGACAACCATATTGCAAGAAGCTTTTGGCTTGTGCCTACTGTAAGAGACCTGGTCACCAAGCCAACATTTGTCGCAAGAGATTAAGGCAATGTTTGGTGTGTGGATCTGCTGAACATCAAGTTAAGGACTGCCTCTTATCTTATCATCGTATCGGAGCGTCTATTATGCCACAACCTCAGGACTCTATCCAACAGACCGTAGGAAGGGATGAAGCAGAATCAAGGATCATAGAAGAGGAAGAAAATGGAGATGCCCAAGCAAGAACCAGAACCATGAAGAATAGTACTTAGGACTGCTGAGTAATATTATCTATTAAGAAGCTGTAACAAGATGTCCCTAGATCAATTATGAGAGTTTTGTTGTAATTCTCTTATATGAATAAAAATCTTAGTTACATCTTCATGATAGAAGTTTTCCCTAATAGTTTCTGGATTACCCTATGCATAGAAATATTCCATTAACCTAGTACCTAGCTCTTTCCCTATGATTAAGTGATACTATAGAATCGACCTGAAGGAAGCCAAGGAAATGAAGGATTAGATCAATGGACTAAAGGTGTTGGGTTTCATATAAGACGGAGCTTCACTCTAAGAAGCATCAGTCTTGTTTGTATCCAAGAAGGATAAAACAATATGGATGAGAGTAGACTATCAGGGCACTGAAGAAATTACTTTTTCTCGACTGATGATCTATCCAAGTTGAGTGAACTTAAGGGTTTTCGGAACTGACTACCATCAGATTAAGATCATGAAGGAGTACATTCTCAAGACGACATTCAACACCAAATACTGGTAGTTGAATTTTTGGATCATGTCTCTTGGAATGATGAATACTCATGTTGTGTTCATGAATCTCATGAACAGAGTCTTTTTATGAGTAATTGAATCAGTTTGTTGTCTTTTCTTTAGATAACAAAAATCTGATATACTCAAGGACTGAAGAAGAACATGAAGAGCATCTGAGAAATTTCTAGGAACTTTGAAGAAGTTTTTGGTAAGCTATCAAGACATGAATTTTCTTAGACAATGTGGTTTTTTTTTGCCATAATGTCACAAGAGAAGAAAATTTGATAGACTCTCGATAGATAGCCGCTGTGGAGAAGTCGTATATCTAAGTTCAATGGTTTCTTGGACTTGATGGGATACTACTGGAATCTGTGTAGGAATTCGCCAAGATTGCTGAGTCGATGATGAAGCTGACTCGAAAGAATGAAGAGTTTGTCTGGACGCATTTAAGAAGCTGTAGAAGAAGCTTACCAATCCTTGCGCTACCCGCAGGATCCGGTGGTTTCACCATCTACAGAGATGTCTCAGGAAAAAGACTGGGTTGTATTCTTCAACAACATGGGAAAATAATTGTCTACATATCTAGGCAATTACGGACTCATGAGAAGAACTATCCCACACATAATTCGGAACTTGTTGTAAGTATCCTTGCTTTAAGGCTATGGAATTATTATGGAAAGGGAGTAAAATTATATACGGACTATAAAAGTCTGAAATATATTTCTACTCAGAAAGAGCGGAATATTGGGTAAACGAAGACGATTGAAGCTGATATCGATGGTTTGACCAAGAAGCGGCACCTAGACATCAGGAAGTTGGGCTGGAGAGCATACTGTCTGAAGATAGAAGGATGGAACTAGATGCTGATTCAGTGTCAATAAAGCTGCAAGTGAGCTCGAGTCTGAAGAACAAAGTCAAGAAGACGCAGTTTCAAAACAAGGCACTTGTAAACTTAGAGATCAAGTGTTGGCAGGAACATTTGGGAGTTTCTTTATTGCCAACGATGGAGCTTTTGAAGAATGGTACGAGGTTGTATACCTTCTAGTGAACTAAGAAGCGCAGTATCCCACACACTCTAACTAGATGTATCGGGATGTGTGTACCATTAAATGGTGTTATGTAATGAAGAAGGACAAATTCCAAGAATGAGATTAGGTATTCTGTCAACATGTGGAAATTAGCAAGATTCCTGCAGACGCTGGATATTTCGGAGTAGAAGTAGGAACACATAAATGGACCTTGTGTTAGGATTACTTTGTTCCTAAGGAGGGAAGATCATCAATTGGATTTTGTGGACTGACTGACCAAGTCAGTTCATTATGAAGTTGCTTTATTCACGAAAGAGTTGGCGGCAATGTGCAAGAGACACATCTACCGGATTCATGAAGTTCCAACTGACAGACAATCAAAGAAGTCAATCTAGACGTTTGAAGACATGCTGAAGAATCTTGCCTCCTGGAATCTGGAGGATCTTGGAAAGATCAATTATCTTTGGTAGAGTTTTCTTACAATAAATACCCAGTTATCATCAGTACAACATCATTGAAGTTTTGGATGTAGTTTTCGTACATAACTTGCATAGGACGATGTAGAAGAAAGAATACTGTTAGATCCAGAGAGAGTAACTGGCGCAGCAGAGGAAGTGAAGATGATCAGAGACAAGCTATGATAGACAGAAGCACTGGGCAGACAACAGTTGTCAACCACTGGAATTTGTAGAAGAAGGCAGTGTCAGAGAAACCAGTAACAAGCATAGTCAGAGGTGAGATGAAGATCAGGCAAAGTTGAATCATTATTCCTATTTCTTTCCATACTCATCTGTTTCATTTTCAAATTTGACATTATGCTTGTTAGCCTAGTTTTGCGAGCTATTCCTTTTTCAAGCTTGATCATGACATTATCTTATTGGAGGCCTCCATTAATATATTGTCTAATCAGAACCGGTGCAATGATGGTCTGATCAACCTCATACACTTTGGTTCGCTTTATATTTTATTTTGTCCCTAAATTGTCTCATCCATGATTACCTTTAAAAATTCTTATTGTTTGAACCTGAACACCATACTCGTGTCTAATTGAATTGTGGGAATCCTGTCCTACCTGTCTTTAAATTTCGAGGACGAAATTTCTTAAGGAGGGAAGGTTGTGAAACCCGTACTTTCTAATATGCATTTCTATATTTTTAAATCTAAATTTTATCTGCAAAATAATTTTTTTTAGATTATTGTTAGCCATAAAAATTTTTAGAGTAATGTTAAATGAAATTGATAATATTTATTTAAGTATAAAATTATTTTCAAGGAAAATAGTTAAACTTAGATTTTGGCATATCAGCCCAGACTCGAACTCGAGTGTTAACATAAAATATTTTATTGTACAAGAAATTTTCTAAATAATATTATATTTTAATTGTCTAAAATTTTCTAGCCTAAAAACAAGTTTTTTTTTTTAAAAAAAAAACATTTATTTTTAAAAACCAAAGCTTGTCATAACCTATATATATATTTTATAAAGAAATCAATTCTTAACTTATCAATTTAACTTGGCCCATTAAGAGAGCCCAAATAGTTGAGCCCATAGTTTTGGCCCATACCTTATTGGATTTAAAACCCAACTACCCATTACCATTAAGTAAAATTTTTTAATGTGAATGATAGAGGCATTCATTCATTTGTTCTGATGGAAACTTTCCTTTTTTTTCTTAACCTTTCATTTTATTTTTTTCCAAACCGACGGACTCTCGGTCTCCTTTCCGATCGAAACCGACGACCATCGGGTTTCCCACCGCCGGCGCCATCAATGGCTGGCCGCCCCTTCGCCTCCCCAAGTCCGGTAACCCCAAGTTCTTTCCCTATTTAAACCCTCCTCTTTTCCCAATCTTCCCCACACCAATTTTTTCCAAATCCCTAGTTCCCAAGTTCTCCGGTGTAGTATTCCGGCGTTCCCGTGGTCGATCCACCCCTCTCCGGGCTGCACCCGACTCCAGCGCTTTTCCCGTGGCCGCTCGACCCGATCGGCGCTCTCCGGCGAACTCGCGTGACTTTTTCCCGCGACCCCGCCGCCGTTCCCTGGCCGGCGTCTGACCCTCGGCGACCTGCTGTCGTCGGCGTTTCTGGTGGCTTTGTCCATTTCGGGTTCCTGACGTGCCGTTCGTTTCGACCCGTTTCCGTTCCGAGCTTCGGTATTTTCTGACCGTTATTTTCTTTTATGTCTGTGATGATATTCTGGTCCCCGAATCCAGCAGGATTTCGGTTTTTCGACGATGTAAATTCTACGTTGCAATTTCGGTTTTCGGAATTTTCGGAAAATCGGGTGTCTGAGAACCTTTTCGAAAGGAACTCTGGAGAATGATTAATTCCCTGGGTTTTCCTAATTCGTAGGCTAATTCTCGGAGTTTCCGAAGGAAATTCGGAAATTACCCGTATTCGGATTTTCGGGAAGTACTGTGGAATTTTTCCTATATTCCATGGTTTGATATTTGGTTGTCTTCTGTTGCTATATGTTTTTGTTAGCTTTGTGGATTCTTTTCCTTGGCTCGGTTTGAGTTTAAATATTATGCTGTGGAGAATGCTCTTTGAGCTTTATTCAAAACTGAGTTGCTGGAATTAGGTTTTTGTTGAGATTATGTGCTGAAATGAGATTTTGAAAGTAATTTTTGTGGGATAAAATAAATTGGAGTTTTTGGGATTATTTTGCAGGTATCGGAAGCGTTTCCCAGTTTTTGGGTTGACCGAAAACAGAGGGAATGCTGCCGAAATTTCCGGGAAAATTATTAAATGATTTTCAAAATAAATTTTCGGTAAAATATTATTTTATTAATATTTTTGGGCGACGACCACATTGGTCACTGGGCCCCAGCGAAATGCAAACGCACCGGTACGACCGGACGTTGAGGCAGAGTAGCTGAACATGATGACTGGACCAAATTCTGAAACTCATAATAAATTATATTATTTTATTAAATTTATTTATTTCAATTCTAGGCAGTTTACATTACTAACCAATTTCTTTCTTATTTTAATTCATGGGTTGTAAAGGCATAAGCCAGTTTGTATTTAACTATCTGTGGGTTGTAATAACGTAGTATAGAATTTTATTTTTATTTGTGGTTGGCTAATTTGCGTAGCAAATTAATATTATTATTATTATTATTCTATAGAAAATTCATGTTCTTTCTTATTTAAAGAAAAATGTATTTTTATACATAATAATAAAAATACCAAGTTTTTCGAATAACTTAATAAATACAATTTTTCTGGAATTAAATATAAAAATTGATTTTCTTTAATTATGACGTGCTAGTAAATGTGTTTTGATGTGTTAGTAACTAAAAGACTAAAATGGACTAGGAGACAAATTAGATATTTCAACTAGCTTAGTTAGCCATTGGTGACATGGTTTCTGAGTCAGGTTTTCGAATGTAGGATTTCGAAGAAGATCCTGATTTTTCATTCCGAAGTACCGATCCTTTCCAGTCTGAACAATTAAGGCAAGTACATTTATGTAGATTTTACAATTATTTTCACAATTGTTTCATTGCAAGTTTAAACCACTGTTACACACGAACTCCTTCGGGAGCATTGATCGTATTGTTGGGGACTGGGGGAATAGTGTACTGGATATGACCAAATCCAAACTTAGGATAATGAATGTGTTAGCTTACCCCTCTCTCACACGGGGATAAGCCATACCGTATCGCTAGGATACAAATGTACCCAAACCGGTCATATTCTTTACCTATTCATATCACTGTACTGTACTATTTCAAAATTGTTCATTTTCAAACTGTTTAAAAATGCATGTTATAAATTGTCATTTTAATTGTTAAAATTTGCATGAATTGTACTTTGCTCCCTCCTGACTGGAGACAACATTTTAGGTATTACTGAGGATCTGGAGATGATGAACAATAGCTATTTTGATCCTGACTTGTACCCGGCGGTACTTCCAGCTGATGATGATGTTGTGGCGTCTCCATAGATGTTACATTAGTTGAGAGTTTAGTTGTTTCTTTATTTCCAGTTTATGAACTTTGTATTGAAAGACAAGTTTTTTTATTATCGTAAATTAAATGTTGTGGCAACTTTTAAATTCAAGTTTGTTGTTGAAATGACCTGCAATATGGATTACAGCTTACTGCCGCCGTCTCATCAACGGTGCAGGCTGGGCATGATCCGATTCGACCCAAGTATTTGGGGACCGGGTCGTGACATCCGGTGTCCCGTCAATAATGACATACAAACTCAGTTCTAAGCTATGATCAAAATTACACTAGTGGTGTGACACGACTCCTGACTGGATACTAACTAAGTGGGGACCTAGCATAAAAGTCTAATGTGGAGTGCCACTATACACAAACTAAATTCCTAGGGTCTTTATACTAGTACAGGGTGAGGTCCAATACGACTAAAACACAAAACAACATAAAAAGTTGCAAGTCGTAATTATTCAATAATTAAATATACTGTACACTATGTTCCAACAATTTTTGAGATAGACAAAAAGCTTAAATATATAAAAAATAAAGTACCAAAATGGTCTTTATTAATTATAGAAATTTATACTAATTTTTCTAGAATTTATAAACCTTCATAAATATTTATTAAAAATCAGCAAACATAAATATACTGAAAATGAGTTCTGTTTTCCTATTTTTATAAAATACCAAAAGTACTTATTAAATACTGGAAAAATTATAATAAATTATCTAAATTAACATAGTATTTAAATACAATTTTTTCTAGATTTTTACATTAATTAAAGTATATATAAAAATCCAAAAACAGAAAGTCACAATTTTTGGAAAAATAATTAATTACAAATTAAGGATAATACATAATCAAAATCTACAGATGTTGTCGGATGATAAAATAAATATTACCAACGTGTCCAGAACGGTAAAATTAGCTAGGATAGCCTACCCATAAGTCCAATTTGGACACAGGGGCAAAACGGTAATTTCGGATCAAAATGATGTCCGCCGTTGGACACACTTTGCACCGAAAAACGTGTCGGAATAGAAGTCTACAAAACTAGCAAATTATATATCCACGAATCCAGAATGACGATACGAACCCATCCGTATGTCCAAAATAGGATTCCGATGTGCCGATCTTAAAATGATACGTTGACGCAGACACTTGGTATCCGGTTTGCACCAAAATGCGAGCCGGAGCAAATGTCTTCAAAACTCAGCAAATTATATGTCAACGAGTCCAGAATAACGATACGAACTCAACGGTATATCCAAAACTGGATTCCGATGAGCCGATCTCAAAGTGACCCGTTGACTCGAAAAGTAGGACCCGCTTTGCACCGAAATACGTGCCAGGACCCACGTTCTCCAAATCAAGCAAATTTTATATGAAAATATGCCAGAACGACACCACGGGTCTACTGGTGGTGTCAGAAATTGAATCCGGACTCCCGGGTTCAAAAATGGAATTTAACAAGTGCAAATTAAAGAATTCGGACGGCCAACTTTGGCGTCGAATTCGACCAACCGAACGTGCTTATAATGAAACAAAACCTAAAGGAGACAGGAAGAGGGTTATACTAGCTGCGCACAAGAACTGGTAGCACGCCAACCGGAGCTGCGACAGCGAATTTACGAGCTGACGAAGTCGGCTCCACGAAACTGTCCAAAAATAGTTCAATTTAAAACGTCAAATTGGTGGCCAGTTTTGATCTATCAAACGATAAAATTAACGGAAGAAAATTGACAAGAGTGAAGATGGATATATCGAGATTGCGACGTAGCAAAAAGTTCGCCGATCCAACGGTCGGATCTCCCGAAAAATGTGCACGAACTTGCTGCGACGGAGCGCGAATTCTGAGTTTCAAACTCGCGCGCGCCGACGGAATTTCGTTCAAAACGCACGAATCGGGTACGTGGCACGTCGGTGAAGAGGAGGACGGCGATGGGGAGCTCGCTCAGGGGTGCGTCCGGCCTCGGGGGACTCGGGGCCGCGCGGTGGACGTCCACGGCGGCGCGCGGCCGTGCGCGCGCACTGCAGCTGCTGCTGCTGTGCTGCGCTGCGTGCTACTGCGTGAGCGCACGGCGGCGGCTGCAATCTCCGGCGGAGGTGGCCGTGGCGGTTGTAGTGGTGGTGGAGGGGATGGTGAAGGTGGTTTATGATGGTGGTGGTGATGGTGTTTATGATGGTGATGATGATGGTGAAGATGATGAAGTTGGTGATGGTGATGGAGTATGGAGGAGGAGAGTAGGAGGAGGAGGAGGAGGAGGATGGCGATGGTGGTGGTGTACGTGAGGGTGGAGGGGGCTATCGGCAGTGAGGGGGCTGTGGTGGTGTGTGTTGTGTTTTGATAGTTTTGGGAAGAAAGAGAGAGAAAATAAGTGTGTGTATATAATTCAAAAGGGAGGAGAGAGAGAAAGAGTAAGATAGAGATGGGGGGTGTTCGTGTACAGCACAATGGGGGGGGGGGGGTTTACTGTGAGGTGTAAAGAGAGAGAGGTGTGGTGTTGTGTACTTAGGAGAGGGAGATATTATGAGTGTGTGTGTGTGTATAAATATATAAAGAGGGAGAGAGAGAATAAGAGATATTATTTAGAGAGAAAGAAAGTAGAGAGAGAGAGAGTAGAGGTCGGCCATGTGGGGGGGCTGATTTGTGGGGTGTTCTCTTTGTGTGGGAAGTGAGAGAGAGTAGGAGAGAGAGTTACATTATACCTATATATATATATATATATATATATATATATATATATATATATATATATATATATATATATATATATATGTATATATATATACATATAGAATATTTGTAAAGTGGAGAGAGAAAAATAAATATTTAAAATAGGAAAAAAATAGGAGAAATTATGTGGGGTTTTTGGGCAGTCATGGGAGAACAATATGGAGCTTGGGTTCGGGTTCGGTCGAGCCGGGTCGGGTCAAAATCGAACCGGGTGCAATAATTGAATTAAAAATAGGGATTTATAATCATGGGTAAATAAATAATATACGGGGACTCCAATAAATGGGACACAAGCGTCATGCGGGTAGTAGGCTTCATATGGGCCACGTCCATACTTTGGGGCGACTAGGTTGGATCGATGTCGGGTCCCGAAATTAAATTGGAAATTAAATCAGGTTTTACGGTAGAAAATAAATTGGCCTAAATTGACCCGAAAATTGTGCGACGAAAATGAAGCACAAAATAGAGTGTCTGAGTGGGACACGAAGGTCATGGGTGAAGAGCGTCTCGAGTAGATCATTTATGAGAAGTTGGTTCTGAGAAAACGACTGGTCTGGTGCTCCTAAATTAAAAGTCACGGTAACGTGCAAACGATGATCAAAAATAAAAGTGGGAATAATTATTCAACGATTAATTGGTCTAAGTTGACCCGAAGTTGTGCGATACAAAAAGAGCACAAGGGAACGAATTCAAGTGGGACAGGATATATCAACAGGAAGATAATCTTGCCTACTTCAAAACCCATGAAGAGAGTTTACAGAGATTGGCATCCCTGACGCTCCAGAAGTCAAAGTCATGGAAAGGTACATTAATGGTCAAAAACAATTAAATAATAAAATACTTATCGAAAATAATTTATTTAGAAAATTTTAAAATAGCCCTGAAATTCAGGGGGCTTACAGCTAACCTGAAAAATGTTGGTTTCTAGTCAGGAATGGAACGAGCACAATTCACTGAATGCAATTTCAATAACTGAAAATGACTATAAAACAAAGGTTAGACATCAATCATGAGTTTTGAAAATAAACAGTAAAGACAAAAAATTAGTAACAAATAAATAAATAAAATACCTTCCCAATCGTAGAAGTACCTTTAATATGTGATCGGTCTCGGGACAATTACACGACACTGTCTACACTGTCTAAAGTTACACTGTCTATATTGTCTAAAGTTACACTGTCTACACTGTCTAAAGTTACACTGTCTACATTGTATAAAGTTACACTGTCTACAGCAAATAATGCAATAAAGAAACATGGTATACTTTAAAATAATAAATCACTGTTTATACTGTCTAATTTCAATAATAAATCACTATCTACACTGTCTACTTTGCAACAATAAATTACTGTCTACACTGTCTACTTTGCAATAATAAATCACTGTCTACACTGTCTAAGGTCAGATCACACATCGTTGGTACTTCACATTCCCGACTCAACAATTTATAATAGAATATAAAATCACATAATCAATGGCCAATCAATGAAATATAGTGAAGATCAATATCGAAATGCAGACAATAAACTGTACTCGCCTGTGGTCCTCTGCTGGTGAAACCGACAATCTGAACCACTCAATGTGCCCCAATAGTCAAAACCCGTACAACAGTCCCCGAAAGCTGAAATAAACATTACCAATGTTCTTAGAATAGTCAAATTAGCTAGGATTGTCTGTCCTTAAGTCCAATTCTGGACACAGAGGCAAAACGGTAATTTTAGATCAAAACGGTGTCCGCCGTTGGACCCGCTTTGCACCGAAAAGCGTGCCAAAGTTAACGGTCTCTAAAGTCATCAAACTATATGTCTATGGATCCAATTTTCCGATAAGAACCCAACCGTATGTCCAAAGTTGGATTTCGGCGGACCGTGTACAAAATCGCCCGTTGAGTGGGACCGTGGGGCCCGCAAAACGACGTACGATTCAACTGTCTCAGAATTGGACCAAACTTGGTATACAGGACCAAAAAAATGATACGGTCCTGTTGGCGCAAGTTTTGTCTCAATCTGACGAGCGTGCACAAAATAATTCAGAAATTTGCACAGAGGCCGATACGGTAAATTTCGACGGATACGCATCAAATTCGTCGCGCACACGCAACCAATTTGAATTCCGTCAAAGCCCACACGACCACGAAGCCGTTACGCACCTTTCGATGCCTTCGGTTCGCGACCACGTCGCCCGGATTGGCGGGACGCACGTCGTATCGAAGGGTTTCTAGTTTTCGAAAACAGGATTTTGCTAAACTTCGGAATCCGATTTCTCGGCACGTAGTCGACGAAATCAAATTTCGTAAAAAGGGATTCGAAGCCCTATAGGTTGTCTACAAATCTCTTCAAACCGATTTTGAAAACTCGCAACACGCTGGTCGCAAATCGGCCACAAAGTTGGTATTTTGGGACAGTTTTTAAACCCAAAAAATCGAGTTTTTTCTCGATTTTGGAACTCGTTTTTCGTTGCACATGGTGCGAATCGGCACGAACTATTTAAATGGAATTAAAGGGGTATATGTTGGTATTATACCTGACCAAGTGGTTCACAAAATGACGGAGCGAGGAAGGAGAAATCTATTTCCGAAGTTGGCCCTTCGCTGACAGTTTTCGCGCGTGAGTGGGATGCTCGTTGCACTTTTCCTGGCGATGTACGGCTGCGGGTTGGTCGACGGCGACGTTGGGGCGTACGCTGGGTTGGGGATGACGGCTAGGGTTTGGGTTTTGTAAAAAAAATAACTCTCTCTCTCTATATACGATATATATATAGGACGGGTTCGGGTTTTCGAACTCAAGGAATTAAAGGGGGGTTGCGCTCGGCTTTAGCAGCAGCTGCTGCTGTGTTCTAACATTGTGTGCGTGTGTGTGCTTACAAAATATTTTTACATTTTAGTCCAATTGACTTTCCTTTTCCTTTAACCCTTTTATATATTTATATATTATACATATCATATATATTTATATATATACATATATACACACACATACATACATACATACATACATACATACATACATACATACATACATACACATATACGTATATATATTTATATAAAATAAACCCATAACATTTACCCATTAATATAAATATATTTACATATATATCCCATAAATGGAATATTACCTGAATATATATAAATAAAATCAAAATTTATTTATAAACAAAAACTAAATATTTTATTTTCTATATTTATCAAATATATTTAAACTTTTATAAATAAAAACTATATCAATAAAATACCTATTTAAATATAAAAATACTAACAATAAAATTTTAAATAATATTAAAATAATAATATAATGTAATTGACCATATTAGCCCTATTCAGAAAAGTGGGGGTAACACAGAAACTGGTCTCCCTATCATATCCAGGGGGCACGGCATTCATGGCACAGTAAAATTTGGCGGCCGAGAAAAGAATCGGCGGCCGCGGATTCTGAACGGGCAGCGTAAAGCGAGCTCCGGTGCATCCGGCATTGTAGTAATGCCAAGCTCGTGCACCGTCCAGCAAACTTCCAGTATACCCCAGGTTAATACTGGGGTTCTCCAACATCAACTGGGCATAGCCGAATTGTCGTGCAAAACGGCTCGGCGAATATGGTTCCAGGTAACACTGGTTTCTATTCCGATACACCAGATGGGACGGTCGGATGCTTTGCAACCAGCAAAATCCCCATGGATGCAGAGTTGTGGCATCTTCATCCGAATTTGTTAAGTCTTCGTTGGCCTCAAAACCCAAAAAGACGGGACCAACTTTGGTGATCTCCCACCCCTGAAGGTGGGATAAAACTTTCATGCAAACAGGAACACAAGTATGCAACCAGCTCCTCTGGTGAAAACGGCGGAGGAATGCGTCTCCGGCCCTGTGGTCTTCTTCCGGGCTCGGGCTCATCACATTGGGATGGTGCAAAATTAACCACCCCATCAAATAATGAAACAACAGTTCGGCATGGGAAAAGTTGTCATTCCTACCTCGTTCATGAACGACATTTCCCGTAAATTCTCGTAAACCTCGCAGCAGGTTACACACCATTACGGAGAGTAGAGCTAGGCGACAGCCAAAAACCAACTTCACAGTTGGCAGAATTAGGTTCCGGGTCACCCTCTCCACAGAGCCTGATCCGCCTGAAAAGACATAATCCCGGAGCCAAATCATCAGATAAGCAGCCAACACTGCTTTGGACGACATCCGATGAGTAAGGTGCCAGAAACAGCTATAGGAGCGTTCGTCCGACTGCCGGTCCTCATTTTTCCGGGGACTCTTCTCACTTAGCCTGCTCATTTCAGAGAGCACCGCGGTACTGGAAAGCGCTGGCGGAGTTGTAAACTGAGAGGGATTCTCCTTGTCTTGCTCAAAAACATAATCTCTCCAAGCAGTCACATGAGGCTGTGACCCGCCCTTATCCCTCTTCTGTATATAATAATGATGACTCGCCACTTCCTTGAAGACAGCCATCATCTCCTTGGCTTTGTCCCCAGGACTTGAAACTCCTTGTTGGTCGAGAATTATTCCTCGTAAGGTTCTGATCCCCAAGGGAGCCTTGACACCTCGTACATTTCATGAAGTGCGAGTCCCAGCTCCCCCACCGGAGTGAAGAAAGTCCCGGTCTGGGTGTTAAACATCTCCAGGAGCGCGAGGAACATATGCCTGTTAATGTCGACGCCTGCCTGGGTAACACGGATTGTGGCAGTCAACCCAATCTCTCGGAGTTCGGTCTTCCTTGATCTTTAACACCTTTGCTTCAGTAGAAGTAAGGTGATCCCCAAACAAGAATTCGGGCTTCAAGAAAGTCACATTATCAGAAATGGTAGATTTCAAAATACCACGCTCCATCATCCGTTGGAGGAACCCATGCTGTTGTTCCCGGATTTGGGTCATTCTCTCGGGAGGCTGACCCAGCATAATGGCAGCTTGGGCAGAATTTATCACCTCCTCGTTATAATCTACTCCCATCTGACAGAGGGCAGCGTCCAGAAGCACTTCATTCAAGAGCGGGACGGTCATCGACACTGGTGGTTAGCAAAAGAAGGCAAAGATTCAGATATGTTAGAAACAATAAAAGAATCTGAGCCACATTCTCATCAGAAGCGCATACCCTGAACCAAGGCTCAGGCGCATCTGAAAAGAAGCTTCGGCGCATCATCAGGGTCTAAATCTATGTGCGTCAGCAGTAAAGCTTCGGCGCAGCATCAGGGTCTAAACCCATGAGCGTCAGCAGTGAAGCTTCGGCGCATCATCAGGGTCTAAATCCATGCGCGTCAGTAGTGAAGCTTCGGCGCATCATCAGGGTCTAAACCCATGCGCGTCAGCAGTGAAGCTTCGGCGCATCATCAGGGTGTAAACCCATGCGCGTCAGCTGTGAAGCTTCGGCGCATCATCAGGGTGTAAACCCATGCGCGTCAGCAGAAAAGCTTCAGCACATCATCAGGACTCAAGGTCCATGCTCGTCGGCGTATGTGAGTTCTAAAAAATGGCCTACTCGAGTACAGAAAGATACGGTAAAGAATGATGAAACTCACCAATCACCGCCGGCCGAACGTCGACGGGCGTCCGGGGGACATCATCCGCAGCAGCCTCCACAGGCCCTTTTCCTTTGCCTCGTCCCCGGTCAGCACCACCGCGAGGAGTCTTGGGAGCCATCTCGTGAAAGAAGAAGTTAGGGTTTTTCGAAAGAAGGACTCTAGAGAAGAAGAAAGCAAAGTGAAGAAGAACTCTCTCTCTCTATCAGACGCCTATTTATAGGCTTGGGCATACACGGAAACCGATGAGGAGTGATGTCAGCCACCGCTTGGGGTTCTGCGAAAAGATAACCGCAAATAATCCAAAAAGATCATCATTAATCTTTTGTGATTACTTCGAAGAGTTATCATTTACATTAACTGAGAGGAGCATGCGCCGGAGTAATCATGCGCCCGAACAGTCATGCCCCCGTTGAAGACACCACCATGCTTCTTATTCAAGTATTCCAAAACTTGACAAAAATTTTGAAAACTTTGAAGGGGGTCTTGCAGAAGCATGGAATTTCAGGACGCATCTATGTGCCAGAATTCCTATGCGCTCAGAACATGCGCCAGAGAGCTTAGATGAAGTACTTGGCACAGCAAACAGCAAACAGCAAAAGCATAAACATTAAAAGAAGATTTTTATTTCATATAAAAGTCTATTACATGTCTAAAAAAGGCTTTACAAAAAAGAATTCCTACAAAAAAAGACCCTAAGTCTACAGCTAGGCGCAGCAACCGCCATGCGCTCTCAGTCAGGAGCAGCAACCGCCATGCGCTCTCAGTCAGGCGCATCTCTTCAGCGTCTCAGTTTGGCGCATCACTTCAGCGTCTCAGTCAGGCGCATCTCTGCAGAGTCTCAGTTATGCGCATCATGAAGTCTCAGCATATGCGCTCCGCTGTGACCCGATCAAGTGCTTCGACTAATGAAGTATTTATTGAATAGAACGAGGGCGGGCGATCAACCCCACCCTAGCGGGAGGAAGAGCTCTCCAAAGCCCAAAGAAGAGGAGAGCACCGCAATCGATCCGCGACAAAAGGAGGCTTTCAACACAACCAGAATGGGCAACGTCCACTCTGACAGAAGAAAGAGCCTCCAAAGTCGGGAGCACCGCAATTCCGATCTGCGGCTCTTCTAGCATAACGGGGACAGGGCTCGAGCATCCCGATCTTTAGATGCAACAGACACCTTCTGCCTGCCTCAGAAGCCCTCGACCCCGACTTTTGGATGTAACAGTCACCTTCAAGTGCATGAACGAAGACAAGTCGTCGCATCTTCACCCTCGGGAGCATCTCGTCAATAGAATGTGCTCGAGCAAGCAAGTTCATTTTGGGAGGACGTGAGAGAACGAAAATCAAACTCTCTCCTTGCCAATATTTATAGGCCGGACAAATCAAACCCATGCGCCAAGTGGCGGGCTCTCCGAATACCGTGCAAGGAATTTGCATTAATAGTGATGAACCTGACGCTTCAAATTCAGCTAAGTCAAAAACGGATATTTAAAGCACTCGAAGAACGTAACAGTCGGACCAATAAAGACGTGTTATGTAAACGGATGCGCCGGTCAGACCGCGCATCATACAGACGTGCCCATCAGCACCAAGCACCTCATAAGGATGCGCCCCATGCGCCCCCATGCGCCTAGTGGAACACAGATCGACGCGCCCACTCAACAGCCCATCACCCGTCAAAAAACATTAAATGTTGTAGTCTGACACGACAGCAGCCAGTCCCCGAGGACTGAATAGTTGACAGCTTTTTCAGAAAATGAAGCATCGCTGACGTCAGCATCATCATTACTTTCCTCCGACGGTTATAAGCCACGTGGCCGCCCAACCATTTCGTATGTGCTCCGCAGCCATGCACCTCAAAAGCCATGTGCCTCAGACTTTTCTCTGATCCCTAAAGACAGAGGTCAAGTCACTACTGAAGCCCTGCATGCGCCTCAAAAGCCATGCGCCCAGACTGGTTCGTGACTCCTAAAGGTTACAAGCCAAAGTCTACTCATGCGCCCAATCCTAGGCACATCCTGTCAGATTACTCTCCACCGAATCTGAGATCTTTGAGCTACGAATACGCGCCACGTGTCTTTTGAGTCAGTTCAGCCGATGAATGGGTGCTAATCACCCAAGATCTCAGCAACCGAAAGATCTTCTCCATTGCTACGTGTTAGCTCTGCCGCAGCCCACAAATGCAACAAGAAGAGTTCAACTCCTCAATCCGAGCGCGCCGCCCATGCGCCTCCATCAGCAATCACCACGTGGCATCCCCATAAACAGGCGCATCCTATATATGCACGTATGAGCAGCCAGCCTGCAAAGCTATAAATAGAGGGATCATTTCCTTCTCCTACACACACACAGAGATACACACCTACAGACAGAGACCTGCATACACCGTGAGAGAGGCAGATACAGACACTCAATGTCTTCTTCCTCTCCGCAAGCTCCAGTACCCAGAGCAACTCAGACCTTAGAGAACCGATAACCGTCGTCAGATCGTCAACGGAGTCAACGCATTACCACTCGCTCCATCGACATAGGGACCCAGATAAATAAAAGTGTTCTCCTAGGACTACATCTAAGTCCTACATTGTAACACTGTTCTGTTTGTAATTAAAATTGCAATAAAAAAATTTTAATGGCAAACAAATAGTTGACGGTTTTAGATAATCCGTCAAGAAACATCAATTTATTTATTGACGTTTTGGTGATAACCGTCAACAAATGTATGTGCAAAAAACTTGGTAGGATTTTTTCAGCTGCCATTTTAGTAATTTTTTCAAATCTTTCATATTTGTTGACGGTTGTGGTTCTTTTTAATCGATGAAGCCAGCAAAATTTTTCTCGATCATCCTCTTCATTTCCTCCTCTTTCCCTAACCTTGTCCTCCCTAAGAGAGATCCCCCTACTCCTCTCCTCTAAAGAGACACCCACAGAGCCACCCCCCACTCCTCTCATCTCACTTCTCCATATCAAAACCCTAATCCCCAAATCCATCATATGTCATCCCTAAACCTAATCGACATCGAGCTCCGACGGGTGATACCGGGGTATCTCTCGGTGGAGCACCGGTGAGATCATTATAACATAGATTTCTTGCAGCATGTTCGACGTGGTCATCGCCTCCCCCTTTTTCGCATGCCCTGGCCAACCACGAGCTGCTGGGGCTGGCACGCATCATCACCTACGGCGGCAACAACGTGTTGTGGAGCCTGAACGCCCCCTCCCCTTCGCGGATGCTCCGACGGATCATCGTCCAGGAGATGCTGAGCCTTATGGGGCTGGGCGCCATCTATGAGCTCTGGAAGGGCAAGGTGAGGGCGATGGTGGCGGATCATCAGGTCGATCATGCCTCATGCTTAAGATATGAGGGCACATAAAATCGTAGTGGTAAAGTCACCAACTTGCATGGTATTAACATGTTCAGAATATTGCATTTTCTCAATAGCTACAGAACCTGTTAGTAATCTTTATATTTTTTACTACCGAACCTGTTCAGAATTCTGCCTAGTTTACTAACTTGTCCAATATTTTTGCCTATATTTTCGCTTCGGTCACCGAGTAAAACCGAAATCTTCTAAATTTTGGCTGAAGAATCGGTAATATTGAATATGGTATTTAAAATTTGCTAGTATCACAAAGGATATGCCCCTTAAAAGTTTCCGATAAAGACTTTGTTGTTGTTACAGAACTGGTATTTTTCTATATTGGACGGTTTCGACCAACACTAAGCTTCAGATGGCATGCACATAACCTAAAGCTCTGAACTTGCCAAAAGTTAGCTGAGTTTTTCGATCTTTGTATATTGAAAAAATATATTATGCAAATTGTGTAAATTGGGGCCAACATATTGGAAAAATCTATTGTGCAAATTGTGGCCGGTATTTCACCAGACACACTAAGGAAATTGGGAACAGTGAATAGCACTTATAATCCTCACCTTACACAAAAAAAATTATTGGTGTTCCTTTCTAATTGTGTCCAATGTTCTTTTTTATTTATGAATGTATTAATCAACAAATTATATATTTCTCTGCTGAGTAAATTAAATGGTCCAAATGTCTTTGAGCTCTACTTTTCTTATGTTCAGAATATTGCATTTGGTGCTTTTACTACAAAACCAATTAGTAATCTTTACAGAACCAGTTTAGAATATTGAATTTTGTTCTTTTACTACAGAACCAGTTAGTAATCTTTACATACAATTGCAAATAGATGTGGACTGAAGGTGCGAGATGTGTTGACATATTGAATATACTGCCATCTTTGATATCCTTGCTCATGTTGAATGCCACTTTTTAGTATTCATTTGACCTGTATAATTGTTATCACTATTTATTGACTTTTATAATTGTTATATAAATTCTTCCACTTGTATCGCAATTTTGAATCAACCAGATGGGTACCTAAATATGGTTCTTCTTGTGTTCATTTACTTGAGTTAATCATATATTCGGGAAAAAAATATGGTTAACGAACTATAACAATGCATCATACTCTGTGTATGTGAGGTATGTTATTTGGTAATCATGGAATATTTTGCTTATGCAGCCATTTATGAGAATTATAACATTTGCTATTTTCAGGGACCTTTGGCCTTCTACAGGTGGTTCATTCCAAATTTTGGTCGACTAGGATCATGGAATGTGATTATGTTTTTGACCTTGGAGCCGGTAACAGGGGATCTTGAACTTAAATCAGACTGTTGCATACTGTTCTTGTTATTGGTGAAATTGTGTCAAGGACAAATTAGGCTTATTATAAGTAATATTGGGTTCAATCTTGTTGTGAAGGAAATAAGGAAGGCCACTTAATTTAAGGGAAAAATGGCATTTAGGGACGTCGAAAAGGCGATAATGTTCACTTAGTTTAAAGTAATCTGGAAGACAATACTGCTCACTTAGATAGGTGATCACAAATATACATTCCCCCAAACCTCCCACTTCTTTGAAGTTCGAGAGTTCCTAAATTAGGAATACTCTTCTGAAATTTGCCCCTTGTGCATTTGTGGGGCTAGTTTTGGCATGAGATATAGCTTGAAATTCTTATTGAATTATTGAAATTTAAGAACTATGCAAGAGACGATGAGATGGTGGTAACGACAAGATTCATCTTCAAAAGAAAATTATTTAATTGTTGTGCTAATATAGATGGACAAGACAACTAACTACAGGAAGCTGAATCGTTGATGTACTTAGTGAAGTTAAATTCTTTTTCCTTGTATAGGGGACTACTGTACATTGACAAATAATATGAGGCTAATTAGTCTTCTGAAATTTGGCCCTTCTATATTTTGTGGGGCTAGTTTTGGCATGAGATAGCTTAAAATTCTTATTGATAGCTAAAGTACAAATGTTGTATTCCCCCCTAGGATGCTGAATCACTGATGTACTTAGTGAAGTTAAATTCCTTTTCCTTGTATAGGGGACTACCGTACATTGACAAATAATATGAGGCTAATTAGTCTTCTGAAATTTGGCCCTTCTGCATTTTGTGGGGCTAGTTTTGGCATGAGATAGCTTGAAATTCTTATTGATAGCTAAAGTACAAATGTTGTATCCCCCCTTTTTCTTTTGTTCTTTTGACCTCTTTCACCTGAGTTATCTTACACTCCTGTTGTTTCACTTCCATGAAAGACTCATTATGATAGTTATTGGCCTATTGTATCAGCTCTTTGGGAAGTGCTTCTACAATCTGCTTTGTTGCTACCTTTTATGTAACTCATATATATTTCTTGATTGCTTAGCATGTGTATCTTGTGTTTTAGATTTATTAAAGATTAAAAATTTGACGTCTCCAAATTGGACCCAATGGTTGCTGTACAGTTATCTTTTTCAGTAACTTTTCTTTTTTGACTAATAAAATTGCAATCAAGATCCAAAATGTGTGTTTTCCTTGTGGTTTACTAACCCCTCCAATTCTTTTCATACTATTTTAGCCACACTCTCCTGATAATCGAGCATTAGCAAGAGAATGCAAAGATGTGAAAATTGACAGAGTATACATAGGTTCAATGTTTAAATTCATAAGTTATTTTCATGATATCAGTGATTCTGCAAAATGAGATAATATCATTTTGCTTCTCATGAACATGCTTGGTTCATCTAAGAAATAGCTCGATTAATGATGGGATATTTATGTTTAAGTTGTTTAGTTTTTATTAATTTGTTCAAAGATTATTTCATTGGTTGTTCTATTTCAGGATAGTTGGGCACTTTATCTTGTTCTAATTTTTGTTACAAGTTTATATGAATATGCATCTTAATGCCACTTGCATCTTAATAGCTCGATTAATTTTCAGGAACGCACATTGGCTAACCTGGCAGTCCCTATTTGACACTAGTATGCACAAGACTGGCCATATACCTCCTTTGTAAAGAGAATGTTCAACTGTGGATTGACACGTATTATTCTTCTGTCAAATGTAAGTACATGACAAGATTTGGAATCACTTTATATTTGGTTAACTTTCCTTTATGATTACTTTAGTGTCAAATTTATATTTGGTGGCGAATGGCCAGATTAGCATTCCTTTGAGCCTTTAACTTTAGTGTCAATTGTAAGTCGCTAACTCTTCAAGTTCAAGCTTCAAAACAGTTTACATGTTTCTCCATTTTCTTTAAGTTTTGGTCTTTTTTTCTTATGTTCATAATACGATCACAGTGTTACTCCATCTCTGTCAAGCTAATAGACCAAAAGAATCCCGTTTATGAATTGGAATTGAGTACTTAGCATTTGTTATAGATTATCTATAGTGTATTGTAAAACATTGGATGAAATTTTCTCTTTTGCCCTTAATTGGAAGTTCTATTATGGATTATATCAGCAAAATCATTAGGAAAAGAATTCAATGATTTATACAGATCTCTTTGGACTATAATATTTTTTTTGTTGGATTATAACTGATAACAAAATAAATGACAACAAGGCCTACAAGTCAACACAGTGAACAAATTCTAGTCTCAAATTGCTCACGAAAAATATATAATGTATGATAGTGGTTAGTTTTTGATGATGGATTATATCGGCCATTGCCTTGGCTTTGAGTGGCAGCTTGCAGGCCTGTTTGGGCTTGCATTGCATTGCAATGCAAGCAGCAATGCAAGCAGCGACAGTAGCCCAAGCAGCAAATTGCCAAGGCAATTGTTTGCCTTGGTGTGCACAAGCATTGGCTTGCCTTGGCCATTGCCTTTTTTGCATTAGCAGAGCAGTAGCATGCAGCAACAGCAGCACCAGGCTCTTTGAGCATTTGTAATAGCAAATGCAGCAGCAGTAGCTTGCAGTAGTAGCAGTAGCAGTAGGAGCAATACAGGGCAGTTGGCCATTGGTTTTGGGCTTAGGATATCTAGAGAGGGGTTTGAGTTTCAGAGTTTGGCTTTAGGGTTCTATTGTACGTATCAAAGAAACAGTTGTGTATCATAGATGTGAGGTTATGTAACCCCTGTTTTCAAAAAAATTAATAATAAAAAACAATTCCAAAATTGCCCCAAATGATTCCATTAGGTTCTAAATATTTTTCTATTAATTTTAGAATTTTTTGTGATTTGTTTGGTCGTTTGGACGTCATTTGAATTTTTTGTAATTAAATAATTGCTACAGTAAAAACTGCGTTTTCCCCGTTTTGGCAAAAAGGTAAAAATCTAACCTAGGGTCAAGTTAGTAATTAACTATGGTTAGTTTGCCCTAATTTATTTTTCTATAAATAGGCACACACTCCAAGAAAGAAAATCCTAATTTCTAAATCAATTTTAATTAATTAAATCCTCAAATTAATTATTTTATAAATTTTCCTTCTCTGATGCGCCACAGACCCCGCCGTCGACGACCAAGGGTACCAACGAGTCGAGAACGGCGAGCCGACCAAAGAAAACACCGCCGTCACCGCCGCCGTAGCCCGCCCGACCGGCCACGTATGTAACTCCCCCATTTCTTCATCATTCGTCGATTTTTTTGACACAGACTTGTTCGTCTCCACGAGACGAACAAATCGCCCCCACTCTCGACCCATCTCGACGCCTACACGCCGAGATACACGATGCCCTAGCTCGGACACGGCGAGTTTTTGCGTTCTGGTGACACGTGCTTGACACTATCGTGTCGAGAATCTTGTGACGAGCACATTGGTATGCTTCGACACAAGTTTTCGTGTCTAAATAGCCCGACACGAGCTCTGGACACGTTTTGGAGTGTCCACACACGCTTCGGACACGAAGAAGTATACCCAACCCGAACCCGCTAGGGGTTCAACAAATATTAAGCCCCCCTTTTAGTCACAACGGGCCAATTGGCCCACTGGCCACGTGTGCAGTTAAATCCGCGCCCCTTTGCCCTACCCGAGTTCGAGCCCCCTCTTTGTAGGTTTGGGGGTTATTAATTTTTTTTTTTTTTGTTTTTGGGAGTATATATATATATATACAGAAAGCTTCTCCTAAGGGAATAACTTACGGGACAAACTTACGGGATGAGAAAATATACGTATGGTTCTTCTTTATTTTTTTCACTTTAAAAATGTTAGATCTCTCTTTTAAAAAAGGACCATATCTCTATCTTAAAGATAAGTCTATTTATTTTTTAAATAGTGAAAGAT
>JANAVB010009994.1:10147126-10234795 GCA_029216955.1 Iris pallida
CTATATATATTCATTATATGTATATATCTAAATATCTATATATTATGTATAGATAATTATATTTGTTGTATAAATATAGATGTATTTCAAATACAATTTTAGTACAAAATATTATGTAAAATTTCACAAGTTTTTTATTGTATATTTTGTGACTTGCAATTTTACCACTTTAAAATATATTATTATATTTAAATTCCTGTAATTTATTGATTATGACCAATTGATGTTCAAGCCTAGCATGAGTTTTTGGGCCCAATTGTGTCTAATACATTCAGAGTCTGTACAAGTCATATTGGACTTTATTCATGGCTCTGGGTCCTGTATCTGGACTTCGGTTTAATTTCGAATACGTAGACAAAATAGTAAATAATTAATTAATTATTTTTCAGAAAGGTTACTGTGTGTTTTTGAATTTTTAATATATTTTATTGCTGTAAAAATCTGAGAAAAATGTATTTAAATACTATGTTAATTTAGCTAATTTATTATAATTTTTCTAGCATTTAATAAGTAATTTTGGTATTTTATAAAAATAGGAAAACAGAACTCATTTTCAGGATACATATGTTTGCTGATTTTTAATAAATATTTATGAAGGTTTATAAATTCCAGAAAAATTAGTATAAATTCCTATAATTAACAAGGATCATTTTGGTACTTTATTTTATATAAAATTGAGCTTTTTGTCTATCTCAAAAATTGTTGGAGCATAGTGTATAGTTTGATTTATTTATTGAATAGTTACGACTTGCAATGATTTGTGTCATTTTGAGTTGTTATAGTATTGGACCTCACCCCGCACTAGTGTAAAGGCCCTAAAAAGTTAGTTAGGGTATTGTGTCACCCCACATTGGTCTCCTATGCTAAAGTCATCATTTGGCTAGGTGTCAAGTCAGAAAGTCGTATCACTCAACTAGTGTCTTAGTGTTTAACTTAGTATAAAAACTAAGTTTATGTGTTATTTCTACAGTGACGAGTCACCAGGCATCTATAGCATTTTTATCGCTGCTTTGCTTTGCTAAAGGTAAGTACTTCTACAAACTTTACATACTGCTATAACCATAAACTGTGATTTCCAACCATGTTAAATGCTGATCCTTGGGGTAGCAAGTTAAAACTTCACATGTTGTATTACTTTCAGTCTCTACCATATTTAGGACAGTTTTTTATATCTCTCACATGTTTAAACAACGGGTTAAGAAGAAACTGTTAGTAGTGTACGTGATCATGCCCCCCTTCTCCGTATGTATTTACCGAGCACTGTTACATTCTATATGTAACTTTGTCGTATGTCTGATCCCGCGTTTGTGTATGGACATACACCGATGCCGTTAAGGGTATGTATGTACACTTCAGAAAATTGATATATACCACTGTACATCCTGATTACCTATTGACTGATCACTCACCTACTACAGTTTTAAACTTTAAAATAAATAATTATTGCCATGATAAAATGTATCTAAAACTGGATAAACATGATATGTCATTTCTTTCCATCACATGATCAGTATTATATTGTTTGCTAGAATCGGTACTTCCATCCTGACAGGATAACGTTGTAGGTATTCTTACTGAGGAGGAGTTGCTCTGTGACTCATATTATGGAGTTACTGCAGAGGACCAAGCTTTATCTTACGAGGATGTACCTGCGGGAAAACTCGTCTAGTTGTCTATTTACTTTGGACTTTTGAGAGTAGTCATGTATTAGACTATATATTTTGTGACTGGACCTGTATCCAGCTTTACGTTATGGACTTGTACTTGGAACTTTCTTATATACGAGATGACTTTTGTGTTTGGGACATTTCTGACTCTTTATTACTTATAGAACTGTTAACACATTTTAGTCTTACCTTGATATCTTTGGAACAGCTTACTACGCTATATCTCAAGCGTAGGCTGGACATGACTCGGTTCGGCCCAACAATTTGGGTAGCGGATCGTGACAGGTTCAATTTCAAATACGCGGACAAATACATTAAATAATTATTTATTTAATTTTAGAATCTGTGATTTATGAACTTTGAATTTTCAGACAACTTTTTAATTCTGAATAAATTATAGAAAAATTACTATAAAATACTATGTTAATTAATCTAATTTAATATAATTTTTCTATGATTTAATTTACTATTTTAACACTGGTTAAAAATAGTAAACCAGAACTCATTTTCAATATACACTTGTATTCTGATTTTTAATAAATACTTACACTGGATTATAAATTCCAGAAAATTTATATTAAATTACTATAATTAACAAAGATCAATTTGATTTATTATTTCACCTATTTTAGGGCTGTATAACTATTTTAATAATTATTGAAACATAGTGTACAGTCTGTTTAATTAATTGATTAATAATGACTTGTGTGTTTTTGTGGGTTTTTGGGGTATTTTAGTATCGAGACTCTACCCTACCTTAGTGTAGAGACCTACTTGTTAGTCTAGATGTTGTAACACCTCACTTTGGACTACTAGAGCTTCACCTAGCTAGTGTCCTATTAGGAGCCGTGTCACAACACTAGTGTAATCTTAATCATAACTTAGAGGCTGAGTTTGTATATCATTTTGACAGGACACCGGACATCTATAGCTACATATTTTTATCCTTGCTTTGCTCGAGGCAAGTACCCCTACAAACTTATTTACTGTATATGACAATGAACTGTGAATGAACCATGTTAAAATGCTGCTTTATGAAAACTGCAAAGTCATATCATTATACGGATTCTCAGTATCTTCACATGCTTAGAAGAGCTTTTACATATCTCACATGATGGTTACTGGGACATGGAGGAAACTGATAGTTGAGTATGTGATCATGCCCCCTTATTTGTACGTATGTACCGAGCAAGGTCGTATTGTATATGCATACCTTGTCGTAGGCTTTATCCCATATTTTTGTACGAATGTACACCTATGCTTGTTATTTGTACGTATGTACATTTCAGATTTATGGCTTGTACACCAGTACATTCTATACCTATTGACCGATCACGTACCTGTTCCAGTTTTAAACTATATATATGCATGTGTCGCCATGACAAATGCATCCTTGCCATGATAGCTATGATTTTATATGATAGATTGTGCCATGTCAGGATTACAGTCATTTCATCTCTTACCATGTCATGATCAGTATTATATGTTTGTAGTACAAGTACTTGCTCCCATCCTGACAGGATAACGTTGTAGGTGTACTTTCCGAGGAGGAAATGCTATATGACACCTACTATGGTACAGCTTTTGAGGACCTGGCCTTAGCACCAGAAGAGGCCCCAACGGGGAACCTTGCTTAGATATCTTTCATGTGTTTTGAGACTTAGACTTTGGTTTGAACTTATATTTGGATACTGGACTTTGTCTCCAGTCTCATACATTTGAAGTGTAATAACTTTTAACACTTGTTTACTTTCGTCAATAGAAGCTGTGTTGTGATAAAATCTTAATTGGCTTAATGTTAGCACACTTAGTATCATTCATGTATAAACTCTTAGAACAGCTTACTACGCTTTAACCAAGCGTAGGCTGGACATGGCTCGGCCCGGCCCAATAATTTGGGTAACGGGTCGTGACAGGTTAGTATCAGATTTATTAGATGTTAGTTTGTACTAGAGTTTGGGGTTAGCTTTAGATGTTAGAGTGTTAGCTTGAGGTATCAATGGATTAGTTGTATAGTTAATTTCATATGAAGGTATATATATTGATATGTTAGTTAGGATGATTTCTGATTTGAATGTTAGAGTAGATATCTGATATCCTAAACTAGTTCAGAGGCTTTAGGTCTTGGGTTTATGTATCAGTTTTGGTCTTTTGGGTTGAGTATGTGATAGGTATAGTGGTATCAGGGATTTGGAGGTCTTTTGGGTTGAGTATCAATCCTCATGGAGGCAAGTAAGGTGAGCACTCGTACTTGTTAAATAACTTATCTGAGTTTTAGTCACTGGCCTCCAATATGAATGCTCAAAGGGATTTTTTTCTAAATAAATGACTTCATGCCCTTTGGGGTTAAGTAGGTGATACAAGGGTCCCAGATACCACACAAACTCAACAACTATAGGATTATGTAAGTATTGTTGCTAGTCTGTAAGGAAGAAATTTTTTTTCATTAAGTCAAACTAAATATTCTAATGCTTCAAAAAATTTCTTGTTTGGGCAATCAAAGTGATCGCTGAATGGAAACCATCAGTCAAATAAGGATATCTTAGTGCATCTTAGAAGTTTTTATGAGTTATTTCTTTCTAACTTTTACACTTTTTCAATATAGCTAGCCTTCAGATTCTGTAATACTGAGTTGATACTTTGTGTTCTTGTTCTCTTAGAAACTTGCTGAAAAATGAAGGTGCATGCATGCTGTGAATAGGAGAATGCAGTAGATATGGCTAGGGATGTGCTCCGATATGGTTTGCTACTTTTTTTGTTTTATTTTTGTAGTGTTGGTGGGTTTTGTTTTGTGGTGACAAGTGATGGATGTTTGTGGTTTGGATATTTAAGTGGTATAAAAACAACAGATATGGGATGTGTACTTTATGATTGGATTATGTTGTGGTTGGACAAGTGAAGAATACATGTGCTGGGATGTGTGTTGCAAGTTTTTGTTGTATGAACAATACAGTTTCTTAATATAAATTTTGGATTTTATAGTAATTTGATGTGTGTAGCTTCTGGATTGATATTATGTGTGGTTGATTGATATTATATAATTCTTGACGGAATCTTGGCATGCTTCTCTTGACGGTACTTTGGATAGCTTCTCTTGACGGTTGTCAAACGTCAACTTTAATTCATATCATGCTGTATAATAGCCGTGAATTATTGCTTTTCATGATGGGTTTTGTCCGTCAAAACAAATACTTTTCTTGACGGCTAAAGGCCGTCATCTAGGCCGGAGTTAAGAAAAGTTTTTGCCTACGTTGACGGTTTCTAAAAACTGCTATCTTGACGGCTAAAAACAGTCAAGAAAACTACTTAATATGACGGTCAAATATCGTCAAGAAAAGCCCTGTCAGCGACCGTCAAGAAAAGGGAGGGTCTTTTCTTGACTTCGGCCTAGTTGACGGATCTGCAACCGTCAAGATACCCATTTCTTGACGGGGAATCACCGTCAAGAAAAGCCCTTATTCTTGTAGTGTGATAGTTCAAATATTTGGAGAATCAACTCCAGATCTGAGTTTAAACTCCACCTCTATCCATTCCCATCGATCCCCTATTATATATATATATATATATATATATATATATATATATATATATATATATATATATATATGTGTGTGTGTGTGTGTAGAGTTATCAACCGACAACCGATCCCTCCCTACAAACCCTAACAATCAAATTTATGTCGTCGCTTGTTCTTCACCAACGCATCAGAAAAATCAAAGAAAACTCTGCCCATCTTCGCAAGCTCTGGAGACTTTCCCCTCGGGACTGCATACGCACCATCATGAAACCATGTTTCCATAGTTGAGGTAAGGTTCTAAACTTCCCTTTCCTTTGAGCATATCACGCCACATGGTTGATCTAACACCTAGGATAATTAGGATGTAGCATTGGTTGGACTGCAGTACTAGAACCTACTTGGGATAGTGGATGTGGTTTGATACTAGGATTGTATCATTGTTAGGGACAATAAGGACAGGGGATCCCTATTACAGAGTATCGGGGTGTTCTGTTGTAGGCCTAGTGATCAGTTACCTGACGTATCACGTCGGTTCTCCCACCATGGTTCAAGTATCAATGATAGAGGGTGTACAACGAGTCAGGAAAGGGGCATGGCCTGTCAATAAAATCCATATAGGCCAGTATGTACGATATGGGTTCCTGAGCAGCATTAGCCATTAGGAAATTGCGTAACAGCATTAGCCATTAGGTTTTGGTATCCTAGTGGCAAGTCGGGAGATGGTATCCATGTTGGCATGTCCAAGTCTCATGTGCCATAGCCAACTTTCATCGTTCTTTGCAACTAGACACATGTTATTGTTAGTACCTTCAACAAGATAAAGGACATAAATATTGTTTTCTCTAATGCCTTCATACACCATAGATCCACTAGTGCTATCGGTGATGAAGCATTTGTGTTTAACAAACTTAATATCATAGCCATTATCCGTAAGATGACTAATACTAAGAAGGTTGTGCTTGAGATTATTAACAAGACAAACATTTTTAATACAAGGATAAGGAGGTGAGCCGATGTTACCATTTCCTATGATGTGGCCTTTGAGATTGTTACCGAAGGAGACGTGACCTTCTTTCTTCATCGATAGCGTTACAAAAAGTGAAACATCACCGATCATGTGCCGTGAGCAACCGCTATCGATGATCCACTTGCTTCTAGCATATGAGGGAGGGTTCACCTACAACAAAAGTTGAAGATAAAGACTTTGGTACCCAAGAGCATTTGGGTCCTTGATTGTTAGTCTTAGGAACCCACTTAAAAAATTTCATATAAACATGTTTTCTCATTTGACAATAATGAGAGGTGTGTCCAAGAAGACCACAATAGTTGCACATCATAGGTGTTATAGATTTAGAGGAGAAAGAGTGAGTATCATGAACATGCGGTGTTCTAGTATGAGGAGTTCTAACAAGAGAGTGAGTATTATGAACATAAGGCGCTCTAGTGTGAGAAGCTCTAACATGAGTGTTATGGTGATGATAATAAAAAGCATGATGCGATGTGTTCTTCTTTACAAAGGGTCCCTTTTTTGTGTGTACGATGTTAGAAAAGGATCTATGTGCAGTGTTCTCGTACGCATGATCATTTTGATTTGTGTTATGAGGTGTGTAGGTGTGTCTTGTGCGAACCGTGTTCTTATTTACTTGTTTCTTTCCATGCTCAAGAAGATCATTATACTTAATAGACGTGGCATACTCTTTTTGATTAGCAGCAAGAGTCTTGTTCATAGCAAATTCATAAGCATTTCTGAGGGATTGAATCTCAGCGTCATTGAGCATTCGGGATTTTTTTTGGTCAGGCCCCGAACCCACCTATAAGATCCATATGATCAGCTGGTCATTTGTATACCGAAGGATGAAGGTGGATGGGGCCTTTTTCTTAATGATGTCTTCAGATTCTACTAGCTTGAGTCTCAAGGACTCTACATCATCAGTGTCAGAGGCTGGAGTTTTTCCTTTTACATCCATAATGATGTTAGAGAGTCTTTCTATTTCTAGTTTGTATGCCTCAACCTCTTTTAGAGATTTCTTGTACTTATTTCTAACACCTTTGTATTCCTCGTGTAATTCAAGAATTGTATTTTCTAAATCATCATAAGAGAGAGTGTTCAAAGAGAGGTCATCGAGTACCTCATCGGTTGCCATGAGGCAAATATTTGCATTGTGTTTGCATTCTTTGTCGTTGTCTGAATCGCTAGCGTCACTTTCACACCAAATACTGGTGTTGGCATATTTTCTGGAGGATGAACCTCCTTTGTTGGACTCTTGTATTTGCTGGAGTCCTTTCTTGTCATGGGACAATCTCTCTTGATGTGTCCGGTTCTCTTGTATTGGTAGCAAGCAGGCTCTTCATCATTATCCCGTCTAAATCAGTTGGTTTTGTTGAACTTGAGGAACTTTCGGAAGTGCTTGGCAGTGAGAGCTATTTCTTCATCATCATCGTCGGAGCTATCCTTTGAGTAGGACTTTGTAACCTTGAGGGACAGGGGCTTCTCCTTTTCTTTCGGCTTCTCCTTCTCTTTTTATTTCATGGAAGATTCCTCTTGATCCTTTATGTCAAGTTCATGGGTCATAAGCTTCCCCATGAGGGTTTCAAGGTTCATAGTGGTCAAATCGTTCCCTTCAATGATAGCGGTAGCTTTAGGATTCCATCCTTTGGTTAGTCCTCTGAGGATCTTTCTGATCTTTTCATGAGTAGGGTATTCCTTACCAAGAGAAGAAAGAGGGTTAATGATATCACCAAAACGAGTTAATATATAAGTAATAGACTCATCTTATTTCATTTTAAAAGATTCATATTCTTGAGTGAGTCTGCTAATCTTTGACTCCTTTACTTGAGATGTTCCCTCGTGAGTGACTTCTAGTAATTTCCAAATATCATTTGAAGACTTATAAGTGGAGATTCTATTGAATTCATTGCTATCGAGAGTACAGTAGAGAGCGTTCATAGCCTTAGCATCTCAACTAGCAAGCTTCTTAGCATTCTCCGTGAGTTTATCCCTAAGGGTGTCAGAGGCAATTTCCTCAATAACTCCGGAAGAAGTAGGGAGACCATTTATCACACAATCCCATAAATTGAAATCTATGGACTTCAGATAAATGCTCATCCTAATTTTCCAATAGTTATAGTTGGTTCCATCAAATAGAGGATGCCTATTTGTGGAGTGTCCTTCATTATGAAATGAGTTGGAACTAGGGTTAGTGGCCATGGATCACTCTCAGGATGTGAGTCCAATTCAAGAGAATAAAGCTCTGATACCAATTGTAGAACCCTAGAGGGGGGGTAAATAGGGTAATAAAATAATTACTGATAATTTAAAGCTATTTTACTGAGAGTAAGAGAGAGAGAGAGAAAATCAAACACTCGATATATCCTGGTCTCCTCCCTAGAGGCAATCCAGTCCTGGAACTCTCTCCGGCTTAAATCCACTATTTGAGTAAATAGCTACACACGAGTTTGGATCCGAAGACTCGTCAACTTCTACACGAGTTTGGATTCGAAGAACTCGCCAACTTCAACACGAGCTTTAATCTGAAGAACTTGCCAACTTCTACACACGAGTTTTCTTACGAAGGCTCGTCAACTTCAACACAAAGAGAAAAAAGGCTTTTGATCTTCTATAACTTTGAAGATCAAAAATTATAACTCTTTAATACTGTAAACCCCCATGCTGTTTTTTAGGTATTTTTTTATTAATTATTTGACCCAAGATAGTGATTTTGGGATTTTGGAGATATTGTAAAACTAATATATAGTTTATATCTAGAGGTTTACTTTATATTATGGACTTAGCATTGTAAGGAGAAGAGAGGGCCCATCTTGCTAACCCAACTAAGGAGAAGGCCCATCATGCAAAAACCAATTGTTGAAGGGCCTAGAGGGAACTTTGCATTTCAAATTCTTTGCTTAACCGACCCTTAAACTCTGTGTTCAAATTCAAACTCCTGTTCATCTCCATCTTTGGCCGACTTTAAGGATCCCTACGGATTTGATCGAATCGAATTCAATTTTGATTCTCCTAATCTCAAACGAGGGTTGAAGCATATCATTAACCTTGCGATATATATACCGTAGGGATCGGCCAATTCTTTCGCTTCCTTCATTAAAACCTAATTCATCATCATCACAAAATTGTGCCTCCTTCTTGTTCTAGTACGCAAGGATCAACTCAAAAGTTCGTCACCCAGGTACTCCCTTCTACTCTCTAACGTTTCCTGCCATCAATATATAAGTAGGATGTGATATAGGTATTTGATATAATGGCCAGTAGTACATGGGTTCAGAAGTATGCACAGATGAAGTACCAGATATCTGTAGGTATCCTGACAATAGGTATAATGGTGCCCTGTATCTAATTTAGTACAACCTGGGACAAGGAACTTCCTGATTAGGCCCACATAGCAGTAGCTATGACACCACTTATAAGGCAGGCCAATATTCAGGGTGAGCAGATTCAGAGCTCTGTAGTTAGCCTATATATACCAACTGCTACCTAAACACAAGACTTGTAAGGGTTGAGAGGGGAATCCAAAACTCTGTACACAGGTACAAAGGGAGTAGAGTAATGGGAGTTGCTAAGGACAGCAAGAGGAACTGGTATGAGTAAGGAATGGATGTATATAGTAGGTTATATAGGACTCTAAAGCAGGATAGGTAGGCCATGTATCTATATGCATAGAGTAGTTATATGGATACTAATATTAGGCAAGCAATATGTTAGGTAAGTCAACTACATAACAGTAAGAATAACTTGCTCTCTTGGACAACAGTCTCTATATGCCAGGGCTAGAAGAGGTTAGAGTATACTTAGATTATAGGTGTTGACCAACAAGGTGAAATGACAGTAGACACATACCTCCTAACATATAGCAAACAAGCCAAGTAGTGGATCAAAGTGGTGACTACCTGTAGTAGAGGGCACAACCTGGGTAGGTAGGTAAATGCATAGGACAGATAGCTTGGGTGTCCAATTATAAGTAGCAATGATGTGGGATAACAATGAGGGTCAAATTTACCCTGTATCAGTGAACACGGGTACCAGGTTTAGATGTGTCAGTTAACCCCAATCAAAGACAGTATTGGGGAAATACGCTTACATAACAGTATCGAGAAGAACAAATCATATGGGCAGAAAATGGGATACATGAGTAGGTGTATATGGTTGGTAATAAGAGGAAAAAATAGGGAGCAGTAGACTACAACATGGAGGAGGGCTCGATTTGGTATTAGATGAAGGATGATAGGGTTGTGGTTGTGTGTGTTACTGATCCTTAGTAATTTTAGAGAAAATACCAATTTTGACTTATATCAGACATGCTAATTGTTCGGTTGACACCAATGTGCCTTATCTTGCTGAATTTATTAATATTTATGTCCAGCTGAAATTACCTACTAAGTAGTAGCAGTTAAGAGGACTCTTCTAAGTCTAGTAACATAACAATCGAATGAAGAAGTTCTATCACCAAGTGGGGCAGTATGTAGAGTTAGGCAAACCCATGTAGCAGTCCATTAAATGCTATACAAGAAGGGTAGTATTGAACCTCTGTCTAACCAGATTAGAGAGTAGGCAGATTAGCTATGGGCTATACATAAAAGTGAAGGATAGGTAACAGGACTTAGAGTATACAGATGTGACAGGAATAGATATGGTGGTTAAGGGTTAGACTAGTGCCTTGAAGCTTTTATGGTATGTGTCAAGGAAGTACCCAAATAAGTAGAGTCGATTATAGGATATTGGTGTCAGATTAGTGAAGGTACAAACAAGGGTAAGTAGCTAACATATAAATAGGAAACGAAGCCAACATATCTAAGTTAAGAAAGTAGTTGAGGTAGAATAGACTTTAAAACCTTAAAGACCAAGTAGATAGATTATCCTTGATTTCAGCTTATTTATTGACATGATAAAATTATCTAATAGGTTACTTGGACTTGACTCAGTGCTCGACCCGTGACAGAAGCTCAAGACCACATACAAGTATACCTTGCCTTTCTTTACAGCTTTATTACATGCTTATCTTCTTTCATCATCCAGTTGATTTTGATTTGATTGCTGACATGTGCTTCTTCGTTATTATATAGCCCTTGTTTACAGTTAGCCTTGCAGCCATATTGGACATATTTTTCACTTGTACTTGATTGAGTTGTATCGTAGGACGACTGCGTTATAGACTGAACTGCTATTTCCTTATTTTGATTCTTATAACCTGTGAGTCCACGTATGGGGCGAGGGTTGACCGTTTGCACATGCGAGTCCACACACGGGGCGAGGGTGACTTGTCTTGAACTGACCTGCGAGTCCACATTCGGGGCGAGGGTTAGTGATTAGTTCAAACCTGCGAGTCCACACTCGGGGCGAGGGTTTGGTACCCGTTGATCTCTTATTCACTTGTTGTTTTCAGCAGTTCATTTATACGTAGTTGTTCTCGTATCCATGTTCATAGTCACTTGTTAGTTTCTGTCTCTTTCCTGTTTACTTCTCATGCATGATAAACTGTTAGATAGGCATGTTTTATGTATCTTGCTAGTCCTCTGAGGACCTGATGATCTCTTTAGGTTTAGCCGAGTTTGAGTCAGGAGTTGCCGAACGGGTTTGAGCCAGCATCAGACCACGGTTGCCTTTGATTAGCAGTTTATTCTCAGTTACTTATTTTATGTCTTTACTTTATTCTGTCTATTGGTAGTGGATTTGTGTCCACCAGACGTGACATGGATTCTTGTTAAACGTGATATTTTATTTTATAATATCATTCATTATTCAGTCACATTTGGAGTTAGTTGATTGTATCATATTTCTGTGGATGAGATCTAGACTGGCATGTTAGTTCTATAGACTCTGTGACTTGTGTATATTAGACAACGTTCTACCGCCGACACTGCGGCGTAGGCTGGGCTTGAACACGCCTCGTATCCGAAAAGCGGGTGCGGGTCGTGACAAATACTCTAGCACTTTTGGGTTTGTAGGGTGTGAAAAATTATGACACGCTGACATAAGACTCAGCCAAAGCCATACGCTCAAGACCATACGCTCAGTAAAAGCCGTACGCTCAAGGCCATACGCTCAGCCAAAGCCATACGCTCATCCAAAGGCCATACGCTCAGAGAATATTTTATTATTTTTGACAGCACAGCATACATTTAATGGAAGATGAATCTGATACTTCGTCTTTCGTGCAAAGATAGCTGCCCTATAAAGATTAACCGTCGGATGGGTTTTCGAGAATTAATTGTTGTCTCTTACGAGGACAGCTCATCAGCCATCATAAATGCACAGCCATCATTACTGTCATTTCTGACAGTCTGTCAGCCATCATATCTGCAGCACGACGCTCACGAGATATTAGAAGATATGGCGTATTTGAGAAGATTGAGGACAGCCACGTGTCTACTTCTTTAATGCTCAACCAAAGTGAGCGTATGGACTCCATACGACTCCTTGCCAATCCAGAGAGCGTATGGACTCCATACGACTCCTTGCCAATCAAGTGAGCATATGGACTCCATACGACTCCTTGCCAATCAAGTGAGCGTATAGACTCCATACGACTCCTTGCCAATCAAGAGAGCGTATGGACTCCATACGAATCCTTGCCAATAAAGTGAGCGTATGGACTTCATACGACTCCTTGTCAATAAAGAGAGTGTATCAGTTTTATGTGGCTCTATACTGTCCAAGTCAGCGTATACAAGACATGTGCCTTCAAAAGCTAGCGTATGACTCCTCTTCAACAAAGACAGCGTAGCACAGCAAATGCATTCAAGATGATTTTAAACGTACAGTCAACACACGTTCTCACGTGTCCTGTATTCAGTTACCCACTTATTCAGAAGTTATGCAACGTGGCATCCATGCCATCAATCTCTCCTGGATATATTCTACTACTTTCAACCGCACTCTAATGTGTCTTCATCAGAATTCGCCACGCGTCCCGGCAGTTGTGCACACGTCAAGTAACTAACTGAGCGTATGCTTCAGAACAGTTATCCAGAACTCTATAAAAGAGAGTTTCTTCATCTTCATCAGACACTACAGACAATTCAGAGAGAACAGAGAGATTGCCCAGTTGCTGTCCAAGTTCTTCGAAGTTCGAGTTTTCTTCATCGCATCGTCCAAGGGATAAAGTAATCGTCTTCTAGATTAGATTCCTACAGTTGTAATTTTCTCAGAAACACAATAAATAAAGTGAATTTATTTATGGAAAATAAATTGGCGACTCTGCTGGGGAAAGCTGTCTCCTCCAACGAGATAGCAACAACTCAATGCGATACTTCATCGATCGGCCCGACGAAGAAAGTGATGGTCGTACAATTCGACCAATCTGCTTACGAAGAAATGCTCAAAGCGAAGGAGGGCCGAACTGCTTCCTCCGCTCTTCCTGCTGCCAAGAAGAAGGGACGCTCTGTCTATGTCCCTAAGTCTTCTTCGACGGCCCGAGACGCTTCTGTCACTTCTCACGCTGACAAGAACACGTTTCCAACTTCAACGAAGCACGCCTCGGCTTCTCTGAACACGACAACAGTGGCTTCTCCTAGTCATGCTGACAAAGTGGGTTCTTTAACCAAGTCAGCGTGTCCAAGGAAAACCATCTCTGGACATGTCAAAGTCTCTTCTCCTTCTACCCTTACGACAGCAGTCGACTCTTTAGCTATTAATGACTCTGCGCATATGGCAGTCAAAGGGCAGCGTACGGCAAAGGCGGCGTACAACAAAAGCCAACAGCAGGCAGCGTACGTTAAGCCAAAGCCAGCGTATGCTAGTAGAAAGGCAGCGTATGACCAGAATTCCAAACTGAAGTCAGCGTATGCCAACCAATACAGTCCTTTGACTGTTTCTCAAAATCAGGCTGGGGGTTCTCTTCCACAGAACATACAAATGATTCCCCCACAAATTGCACATCTTGTGCCAACCAAGGAGAAAGACTCTTTAGTCAACTCCTCTACTCCTAAGGTCTTTACCTCTGGAGTTAATTTGACTAGTACTTTTACTAGATCAAATAAAGAAAAACGCCTTTTGGCTACTTCCTCTAAAGATGGATTATTACCGACTCCTAGTCGGAATAATGTCCCTCTTCCTTCTCTCAAAATTTCTCGATCTGAAAAAGGTAAGTTACAAGTATCCAAGACTGATACCAAAGTCATATCTCCTACGGATCTTCGTAACAAACTTAACCAGAATCATCTCAATTCCACTTCCTGTATAAAGAAGCCTTATCAAACTGAGACAAGTATACTAGACCCTGATGCAGAATATGTCAGGAACTATGTCGCTCAAATTAATCAGTCTTTATACACTCAAGAACCGAGAAGACAGAAAAATAAAAGACAAGTTTCTACACAGAAACTATCTTCAAGTACTTCCCAATCTGTTCCTACAGATCTCCGAGAACATTTGCAAAACAAACGGAGAATCGATACTCCATATGGCTATGACATTGCTCATATTTGCCATGAAAAGCATGGTTGCAATTTTCAACCTCGAGTTGTGATTCAGTGTTGTTGTTTACCAAAAAGAAGATCTGTTTTCGAACGGATTCAATATGAACCAATACTGGACGAAGACGAACCTCTCTATGCTTCTGTCAACATGACCTCCAGAAATATTGGGGGTAGAATACGATCGGATGCTATGTCAGATTCTGAAGATGGTGTTTACCTCGGCACCCGATCCAGGACCGGAGCCTCTACCAGGGTCTCTTCTTCTTCTCATCCAATTCATAATCCGGAGATCACAGAGGACTTTCTTGGAGAGTCCAACTTCCCAGTATTGACTCCCGTAAATAACCCTGGGAAAGATACTGACTCTCACAGCGATGATTCAGAACAGACTGTTTCATCGTCTATTCCTCGAACGAATACCACTTATATGGTAGACGGCAATCATGAACTTTCGACTAGCACTGAAGCTCATGAACAGAGGATTTCTTCCTTGGAACAACAGTTGAGAGCTATGGCAGATACATTGAATGCTATGCATACTCTTATGCAAGCTCAGCATCAAACTCAGCAAGTCCAACAAGCAGCACCACCAGTGGTATTAAATACTCCTGTTGCCCCAAACTCGGAACCCTCTACTATTCCGGGGGTACAATCTAATGTTCCTGCACAACCCACTCCAAGTCAGTCCGGAGCTGGGGGTGGTACTTATGCTGCAGTCCCTCCCCCCAATTACACTCAACAAGCTACAACTCCACAGTCTTCCGGAGTTGTTACTGAAGAATTAAGGAATCTCCGAACTCAATTTGAGGCATTCAAACAGAAGGATGGTTTACAAAGATTGGGTATCAAGCAACCTTATCCGATAGAATGGAAGCAAGTATCATATCCCCCAAAATACAAACCTTCGACCATCTCATTCTTTGATGGAACTACCTCCCCAAGTCAGTTTATTAATCACTTTGAGGTAATGACTGATCAGTTGCAACCAAGCGATGCCCTCCTCACTCGGGTATTCGTCGGATGTCTCAAGGAAACGGCTTATGAATGGTATAGAAGTCTCCCTGATGGGTGCATTACCTCATTTGCCGGTTTCAAACAAATGTTTCTTGAACGGTTCTATGAAGGGCTCAATGACATGACCATGTCGGCCCTCATAAGAATCAAACAGAAAAATAATGAAACTACTGAGGACTTCATTGAAAGATTCCGAAGAGAAGCCCTCAAAATGCCTCTTGGAACTTCCGATGCTGTTACTATCGACACTTGCAAGTCGAATCTATTACCAATCATTAGCATGTGGACAGGGTCCACTCAATTTCAAGATTGGCCTTCTTTCATCGTCAGTGCCAAAGCTGCTGAGGTCAGTGCTGAGACCTTCAAAGGCCTGGGGGTACAAATGACTCCCAAGGAATCAAATCAGAGTGTTAGCAATAGTACTCGACCCAACAATCGCAAAGGAAAAGAGGCCCTTAAAGTCAATCTCCAGAGCAATAGTCAAGAGACAAAGGCTACCCAAGCTACACCAACTCCAACAAATCAACAACAGAAACCTCCTCGGCCGAAGGAAGAGTATTCTTTCGACGATGATGATGTTTAGGGTATCTTTGAATGCTTGCTCAAAGGTAACAAGATACAATTGCCAGAAATCAAAAAGCCTGATGAAGCCAACAAGACGGATCATCCAAAATACTGTCCATATCATAGAATGCTGGGTCATACAATCCGGTCTTGCTATGTATTAAAAGGAAAGATCCAGGAAATGATTAAGTCAGGAGCTGTGACACTGACACCCAAAGACAAGACAGTCACAGCAAATGTGATTTCAATGCAGTTTGGTGACTTTCCTCCATTAAAGGTGGAAAGTGGGATTGTTCCTATCCCCAAAGCAACTCTGGAAGTTGTGAATATCCCACCAGCACAGAATGAAGGACTTGTTCCTGTCACAACTAAGAAGGGAGAGATCATGTGGATTCACCCAGATTTAATGACGGAGTTTGAAACGCCTTCCTCTTCTCCTCGGAAGACTCTTTTGTCTAAAAAGAAGCCTGGGAAGACTAAGTCATGCAATGTGACTTCTAGTATCACACCCAATCTTTCTCTAACCCCTACTTTTATCTTGGCAGGAAATTCACCCCCTACGAAAGTAAAAAACTGTATTTCAATTTGAAGATAGATACAAGCCTGCATTCCACCTATATAGTTCACAATCTCGTGAATTAATGGCGAAGATGGGTTATGATCTAGCCACTGCTCCTGGTTTGAACTCAGGCAAAGGACTCCGAGCACCTTTAGCCATCACTTTGAGACATAATCAATCTCGCGTTGGCCTTGGTTTCTGGAATGAAGCTCTCATCAAACACAAAAGAACCAAGAACAAAATGAAGAATTGCAACATGGTTTCGATAAACCCTGAACCTGAGCCTGAAAGCGAAGTTCTTGCTGGAACTCGGTCAGGAAAAATATATCTGAAAGATTATGCTAAAATTCCTGAAGAAACTCCTGATGTCCCTCCGGTTACAATACCAATCTCTAATGAAGAACCTTCTAATGTTCCTGTTGAGACGATTCCTTCTAAACCAACAGCAGCTGACAAAGGCAAACAACAAGTCCGCTTCGACAAACCATTGAAGAAGTCATCTCCTACAGAACTTGAAAAGCCTTATAATTTTGATATATTGGCTCAACTAGCCAATACACCAGCTAAATTGTCAATCTTCGAGCTCTTACGCCTCTCTAAAGAGACTCGAAAAACTCTGAGTAAAGCACTGTTGCAAGCAAAAACCTGCCTAACTCTCCTCAAGAAGTCGGAAACAGAACTAGTCTCTCGTCTTCATTGCCATAATGTATTGGAATTAATTCCAAACATTACCTTTACGCAGGACGATATGCTGCTAGAGGATAATCGACATGATCGTCCTTTATATCATACAGGATATATCGATTCCATGAAGGTTGATCGTCTACTGATTGATCCAGGATCTGCTCTCAGTATTATACCAAAAACTATGCTAGATGTACTGAAAATACCCGTGCATAGTCTTTCCAGTACTATCACTACCATCTTGGGATTCAATCAAGGAAAAAATGAGCCTTTGGGCAAGATTCGCCTTAAATTTCAAATAGGCGATCTTCGCACTAAGGTTACTTTCTACATCATCGATAATCATGGTTGCTCATATAATGCTCTATTGGGGAGACCATTCTTGCATGAACATAATGTTGTTCCTTCAACTCTTCATCAATGCTTCAAATATGTTGATGATAATGGAGAGGTTCAAAAGGAAGTTGCAGATCTCTATCCATTCAAAGGAGTTGAAGCTTACTTCAATGACGCTCGCATGTACAAAGATGAATACTCAAAAGTCTTACAAGCTATGGATAACGACGATGAGACATCAAAAGTCGACACCTTTGTTATTCCTGTAAAAGGGCGTATCACTCATCCGCAGTCTCCTAAATCATCTGAAGGAGGTTCACTGATAATTCCTGTCAGTGGACGTACCACTTCATTACCTTCCCAAGTTCCAGAAAGTTCACTGATAATTCCTGTCAATGGACGCACCACTCCCCCTCCATCTTCTCAGGCTAGACCAGATACTCTAGTCATTCCAGTCAGTGGACGTACTACTTATCCACGATCTTCTTCAAGGGAGCTCACCTCTTCTGAGCCTTTTGTTATCGATCTTAATCGAAACAAAGCTTCTGATCACTCCTCTTCTCCCCCTTTTGTCATTAATTTGACTAAGTCTGATAAGGCTCAGCCTTCTTTTGTAAATACAGCATCTAATATTAATGAAACATCTCCTTTACAGTATATTGATGTCTGTAATTATGTACAAAGTTATTTACAATTGCTAGATAGCTTAGAGACACTAACTATAGGAGTTGTTCAAACTCTTCATACAGGAGTATCATTAGAGTCTATACAAAAATCATACTTCGTGGTTCCTGTTAGAAAGTTGGGAGAAAATCCAATATTCTTCTATAAAGGACCCTAAAATCCTCCTAACCTGGAAGAAGATAACAAAAACGACGATACTGGAAGATTACAACTACGTCGTTATAGTCAGCAGTCCAAAAATATCATCAAGAATATGGGTTATGACTTCAGAACCAGCCTCAATAATAGAAAAGGAAGAAGAATGCCTGTTCGAATTCCTCCACTAAAATACGGAAGGACAAAATGTGGTTTAGGTTACATTGCTCCTACCTCCTTTATCAACGCAGTCCATGAGGATTCAGAATCCGATGGAGACGAACGATCTGAATCTTCCGATTCCCTCTCTTGGAATTCTGACACAAGCATTGGCGATCTTCATCGTTCTATTTTATCCATCAATATGGTTTCTGCCGATGGCCCGCAAGAAAATGATGAAGATGAGGATGATTTTGAAACATCACCCAAATCAGAACAATGGGCTCAAAGATTAGATAACCAATGGGAATTCAGGTTCGAGCAAAGAGAACCTCCCACTGAAGATAAACTGATCCAAATTGATGTTGGTGAAGAGGGGTCCCCTAAACCAATATTCATTAGCGAAAGTCTTTCAGAAACAGACAAGCAAGACATGATCAAGCTTATTCATGATTATATCGATGTCTTCGCCTGGAGCTACGAGGATATGCCAGGATTAGATCCGAAGATCGCGACGCACAAACTTAATATCATGCCAAATGCTAAACCGGTCAAACAACAATAACGACGATTTCGTCCAGACATTATGGATGCAATTGAAGCTGAAGTCAACAAGCTTATGGCTTCCGGATTTATTCGAGAGGAACAACATCCTGAATGGGTGGCTAACATCGTTTCTGTCCTTAAAAAGACCGGCAAGATCCGAGTCTGTATAGACTTTCGCGATCTCAATACGGCTTGTCCGAAAGACGAGTTTCCTCTTCCAATTACCGATGTCATGATCGATAACACATGTGGTTTCGAACGAATGTCATTCATGGATGGGTATTCGGGGTACAATCAAATCAAAATGTTTCCAGATGACGAGAAACATACTTCCTTCAGAACGCCGATCGGTACATACTGTTATACAGTGATGCCATTTGGTCTCAAAAATGCAGGAGCAATATATCAGCGAGCACTGAGTACTATATTCCGCGAACATCTCCGAAAAATAGTCGAATGCTATGTTGATGATATTGCAGTCAAAAGTCGACGAAAGGAGGATCATATCCAAGATTTGAAGACTATCTTTGATTTAATGCGTCAGCATCAACTTAAAATGAACCCTACTAAGTCCTTCCTGGGCGTCTCTAGTGGCAAATTTCTCGGCTTCGTCATTACCGCTAAAGGTATACACGTGGATCCCGAGAAGATCAAAGCCATTCAAAGATGCGTCCTCCACGAACCTTAAAAGTGCTACGAGGATTTCAAGGAAGAATTGCTTATATCAGGAGATTCATTTCCAACTTATCAGGACGCTGCAGACCATTCAACAAACTTCTGAAGAAAGGTGTATCTTTCGTCTGGAACGAAGAATGTCAAAAAGCATTTGACGATATCAAACAGTATCTCATGAACCCTCCGATTTTGGTACCTCCCGTCTCGGGAATACCATTCCTTCTATATGTTCGAGCCATGGATCATTCTCTCGGTGCATTACTCGCCCAGAAAAATAAAGATGGCCATGAACAGGCTATTTATTATCTCAGTCGCACAATGACAGGTGCTGAACCGTATTATTCTCCAATCGAGAAAGAATGCCTAGCATTAATGTTTGCTGTTCAGAAGACGCGACATTATATTATTGGTCAAACGATTCATGTCATTTCCAGAGTGAATTCCATCAGGATTATGATGAAAAAACCCGGTATTCTCAACTCCAGATTAGCTAATTGGGAAATCTTGTTAGCTCAATACGACATGCATTATATTCCTCAGAAGTCAGTTAAAGGACAGGCTCTTGCTGATTTTCTGGCAGCTCATGCGATTCCAGAAGATTCTAAATTATATGATGAGATTCCAGATGAAGTTCTGGATTCAAATTTGATTTCTGAAGAAACTCCTACCTGGCGTCTATTCTTTGATGGAGCATCTAGAATAGGTCCTAATGGCGATATTGTCGTCGGAGTTGGGATTGTTCTCGTATCCCCAGAAGGACTAACTATTCAGAGGGCTTATTCTCTGGATCAATCATGTTCAAACAATGTAGCCGAATACAATACGTTGCTCATCGGTCTTCAACTTGCTAAACATCTGGATATTCAATATTTAGAAGTTTACGGAGACTCTAAGCTTATTGTCAATCAGATCAGAGGAACGTATGAAGTCCGTCATCAGGATTTAATACCTTATCATCGAGCAGCACTCTATATGGCATCCTCCTTTGAAGGTTTCTTTATTGAACATGTTCGACGAGCCTGTATTGCAGAAGACGATGCTTTGGCTAATCTTGCCGCTGTGTTAGCCATACCAATCAGACGTCAGCAAGTGATAGTGGTTCATAACCGAGAACTATTCTACGTTGAGAATAATTTGGCTTTGGGTTTTTCCTCATAATCCAGACGAAAATTCTCTCAACCTTTATGAACTTTCTTCTGACTTTAATACTGGATTAAAGTTTGACAGAGTGTCCTCGTCTTCTTCTGTTTCTACTATGGAATATGTCTTTTCTAACAAAACAGAAGCCATAACTGAAGACTGGAGACGTCCATTTTTAGACTTTGTGTTATATGACATACTTCCCGATAATCCGAGCGAAGCAGCGTCTATCCGGCGTCGATCTCTCAGATTCTATTATAATCATACAACGAAGACACTATATCGTCGGTCCTATGACGGTCTTCTCCTCCGATGCATCGCTGGTGAAGAAGCACAACAGATAATCCGTGAAGCACATGATGGTGTCTGCGGAGCCCATCAACCAGGTCCTAAACTTCAAGATCGTATCCGACGTATGGGTTATTATTGGCCCACGATGGTGACTGATGCTATTCAATATGCTCAAAAATGTAAAGCCTGTCAAATTCATGCAGACTTTATCCATCAACCGTCAGAGTTCTTACACCCAACAGCGGCATCATGGCCCTTTGAGGCTTGGGGCATGGACGTCATTGGTCCTATCAACCCACCATCATCAAAAGGACATCGGTTTATTCTAGCAATAACCGATTACTTTTCCAAATGGGCTGAAGCAATCCCGTTATCTGAAGTTAAAACTTCTAATGTCATCAACTTCGTCAAACATCATGTCATTTATCGATTTGGTGTTCCTCGGCGTATTATTCATGATAACGGACCGCAGTTCGTCAGTCAAAAATTTACTCGATTCTGCGACCACCATCGAATCAATAATTTAGCTTCTACAACATATAATCCAGCAGCTAATGGATTGGCAGAAGCTTTCAATAAAACGATCATCAAAATCTTGAAAAAGTTTGTTTCTTCCAACAAACGCAACTGGAGCGAGAAGCTTGGTGAATGTTTATGGGCATACCGCACCACAGTTCGCAATGCGACTGGATGTACACCTTTCTCTTTGGTATATGGGTGTGAAGCTGTTCTTCTCCTTGAGATCCAGATTCCTTCTCTGAGAATCGCAATCTCCAATGAACTTACAACAGAAAATAATGATCGTCTTCGACTTCAAGAGTTGGAAGCTCTAGATGAAAAGCGATTGTATGCTCAACAAAATATTGAGCTGTATCAGGCCCGAATTTCAAAAGCTTTTAACCGGAAAGTGAAAGTCAGAGCATATCAGAAGGGAGAACTGGTCCTTACCGTCAGACGTCCTATGACTATGACGCATATGAGCAAAGGCAAATTCGACGCGAAATGGGAAGGCCCATTCGTAGTAAACAAAGTCTTCTCTAATGGAGCATATCAGCTTGCCTCTATGGACGGTAAAATCACGATGATGCCTATCAATGGCAAATTCTTAAAGAAATATTATGTATAAATTTCATCAATATATAATATTTTCATTATTCCCCAGCACGTATAAAATCAGAGTTAATTCTTCCCTACAAAAGTTATCTCGATATCATTATCCCCAGCGGAAATTGATATTCTATCACGTATCATCTTCCCAGAGAATTTGATATTCTGTCTTATTAGATCCCCAGTAGATTTAATAAAAATCTCATATAGAAAATCACGTCCATATTACCTCTGAATTTTCTATCTCAATATCATATTTTCTATTCTATGAAAATGATATCTAGTCTTTTGAATTCCGAGTTCAAAGATCATGGAAAATAGAGTCTAAAGATATCTTTATATCTGAATTCTGTTTTCTCTAATCAGTATTAAGCTAAATTTATCTTTAGTTTAATATCATTTGATAGAATTACAAAGTTCGTTTGTATATTCTATTCTATTGAAATATGTCATGTATTATTTACCTCTGAACATATTTTCTACAAAAATATCATCCACAGAATTGAAATCAAGTCAAGATATTCATTTCTTCAATCAAAGTCAAAATATTGATTACAAGTGGATTTCAAAAAAATTCAGCACATGAAAAGTGTAAAAGATCTATTTATGAGGAATAATTATCTCCTGAATACGAACAATTACATTATTCATCTTTTCTTCATGAGCTTTTTGGATCCGCTCTGCTACTTCAACTTCGACCATTCGTTGATCATAATCTACGATAATAGAGCTACGACGATTGGTCTCTTCAATCTGATTAACCTGCATCAGTTCCCGCTTTTGCTGCAAAAGTTGGCAGCGTTCAGCTTCAGAGATACGAGCAGTGGCAATGTTTCTAAAATAGATTTTTGAACATATATAATGCGTAACTAAATTATTTTTGGAACACCATTGAAATGTTTCTAAATATCATTTTGAAACGCTTTAGGCTTGTTCCTAAATGTAATTTGCAACGCTTTTGCATTGACCCCATGGCTAGTTTTGAAACGCTTTATTAATGTTTTTGTGTTTTTTATTTTAATTTTGCTTTCCATTTTTTAGTTTGACCCACAAATCTGATTATTCCTCTACTGAACAACATAATAAATGGTGCAAGATTTTTTACACATACCTTGAATCAACATCTAAGAGCTCCATTAAATCAACCAAAGATTTCAACTTAATATAAAACAACTAATTACATTTTCCAAAAGTTAATCTTTATAAAATGTCATCAAAAGTATATAAATTAAAAATTACAAATAATAAACAAAATCAACAACAAAAATATAATTGTACACTTTAAAAAACAATCTCTAACATTGTTGCTACTACAAATTGTTGTATACAAAAACTCTCTTAAGTTGGGACTGCAGGAGAAGTCTTCAATCATGATACCAGTCCCATAGACTGATGTTGCCTCAAATGATTAGGATTGTAGGTTGATGAACCATGCTTTATTATAACCAAGACAACCATATGTTCGGGTGCTCCAGCTCTTGACTTAATGTTAATCGTGATTGTTTCTAGGATGCTTTCTTCTGCTCTATTGCATATGCGTTCTATCACCACCGAACTTGTCTGTGAATAAGCACCTTGTGTGAATCATTTGTCATTCTTGGGTATTATGTCTTACAATAAGAAAGATTCATGAAAGAGAAAATAATAAGTACGATTTTTACCTTAATCCTCCAATATTCATGGTATCATCTATCTGCCAATTTTCCTTGAATTATACCTCCATGCTTCTCAGGTTCTGTTGATAGAAATTTACTATCATCATGTACATTCTTTGCATTTTTATGTACCCGTTCAAATAAATGGATTTGAAAGCACAGTTGAAAGAGAAGTAGGGAGTTACTCATCTTACATATATGGTTCAACATGTGATAAAGTTTGTATCATGTTGTATTAATATTAATCATGTAAAAAGAACTAGCAAAATTTCATACCATTCCTTTGTAAGCTGGCATTATGTTAGAGTATAACTTTCTTGTGATGCTGGCATCCAGTAATCTATTACTTGCACTCAAGTAGGGAGGAAACAAATCCACTTCTCCAACTCAAAGTTGGTCATCAGGCTGCCATGCAAATATAATGCATATGTCAATACAATTACTATTATAGTATAGATAGTGTGAAGAACAAATTAGTTCCAAATTCTAAAACTCAAAGGAGTCCCTTGCTCACAGTGTGTTGAACGTTCTGATGCTTTGTGGTTGCAGCATGCTTCCTTGAATGTAAGATGAGGAAAGCTCTATCCCACCACAACATTCACTAATTAGCTTATAATAGGATCATGAAGAATGCTACAAGTCACATCAACATCCGAGGCTTCCCTAGTGGTAGCAAATGTCCTGTAAAGAATTGTAATGTATTTTCTCTTCAACAATAGCAGATGTTGGTTGGAAGTGATCAAATACTCTGAATAATATACCTGATCCTTGTCTAATCAAGTCCTTCCATACACTTGCTACTCTTCTAGGATTTTACGAGGCTTGGTATGACACCCAACATTGCTACAGCTGCATCCTGAACAAAATATTAGGAAAGCACATCAAAACCAAATGCAATAAATCCACATAATAACATATAGAACTTTGGCCTTAACCAAACCTGAACAAGTTTACCAAAGCTAGGACCTAGAGGGGGACCCATGGTAGAGAACCAGAGTGGCACCACTTAGAAAACAAAAATACAAAAAAATCGGTCCCATTACCCACCCCAACTTTGTTGGCCAGCAAGAAACAGCTCCTTGATATCACTATGTGCCCATGAATCACTTGCACATCGCATGGTAGAAAGTAGTCCACGAGTTAGCTTTCAGTTATCCCATGCAAAATCATATATAAGAAGGTTGAGTTTGTGGAACTACAATGATTATAATTTAGGTGAATGCAAACCTATTGTTCCTGAAGAGAAAATTATGTTAGTTAATTCCTTGGCTGGCTGATAAACGGTAGAGGTCTGCCAATAGAATATTTGAACTATTTAAAATTACATTATCGAAAAAATAATATCTATGTTAAGAGGTTGGCTCAATATAATGGTCTTCTCTTCCAATCTATAATATATGATAGACTGTTAGGAGAGAGAAAATGGTTAGCATGAAGAATTGGAAAAGGTGAAGCGTGGATGGCATAGAGGAGATCATGGCAAAATTTTGTGTGACTGGACAGCCATTTTAGCTATTTGATTTTCAATATGATAAATATCTTGCTATAACACAGTATACTAAAACATGTTTGAGTTAATGTTGGTGGCACAACGTTTACAGAAGATTCAAAACCTTATAAATATGCAATCCTTTCCCTCTTCCAGTTGGCACTCTAAACAAGTGCCTCTCACACAATTCCCAAACCTAGCTTCAATGCAATGCATATTTCCTATCCCCATTTCTCAACGTCTCTTCATCCAAATTAATTCGTGTCCTGCATGAACATTGAACAGGATCCCCATAAGCAAGAAGAGGTATTTCTTGATGCCTGAAACTCTCTCGTCAACACCAAATTTATGAGATACATATGGTAGTTAGTAGAGTAGCACAAGCACCAACAGTACTTCAAGTCTTCTCCAGCTTGCTACACACTTCCTATTGCTCTTATGTATATAAATATGTAACAATCTGATTGTGGTTTGCACCAAGCTTGCAGAAATGGATGAACTCCTTCGCAAGTCCTTACTACTGCTAATGCTTCTCCTTAGTCTTTTGTGCAGTTCCTGCACAACAACAACTCATGCACAAGACATTGTTTACCACCACCACCACCACCACAATATTCCTCCAATAAAAGGAGTAGCAGAAGAATTGAGAGGAAGAGGAAGAGGCAGAGGAAGTAGGACTGGCAGTGGCAGAGGTAGAAACAGAGGCAGCAGAAGTGGCAGGGGAGGTTCGTCTTCCTGCGATCCTCTATTATGATACCTATTCAGAAGATGCGGCAGATGGCCATTCTGTCCCTCATCTTCCCCTGATAACCCTTTCGTTCCCACTAGCACATCAAAAGCATAAAGGATTTTTTAAGGTAAATTCCTCTTATCAAACCACCAAGAGTGAAAATGTTGTGTAATCCTTTATATACAGTCAATAATTCCATTTATTCCTTTTGCACTTCACTTATCCTAAATAGTCGAGATAACTCCTTACTCATCTTAGGCATCGTATAACATGGCATAAAATATTTTAATTTTTGCACTTGGGACTCTAATATGCCCAAATTGATAAAGATTTGTCCAAAGTCAGCACTAAACTAGAGACATAAACCTCTAAGAAAAAGATCAAAGTAGAGATCAATTATTTGAGTAAACAAACTTGTACAATCTCTAACATACTGCATATAACATATAAGTTATAACAAATTCCTTTAAAATCATGAACTAGAGATCAATTATTTGTGTTGCTTTCAGCTGCTCATTGCTCGTACATGCACTCTTAGTCTACTTACATAGTAACCTATATAATCTGTGGTATGTTTTTACCTTCTAGTGTTTGGATTTTAAGCTAAACATTGGATGAGGCATGCCATTTCTGAATGACACCTCTTGATATCACAATGCTTGTGTTTGGGAGAAGAACAATCAGAAGCTGTGATTTCTCAGAGATTTTGTTTTCAGTAGACTGTTTTTACATATTCACATATAATACTCACTTCTTCACAGCCATGACTGAGATTCAAGCCATGGTTGGAAATTGATTGAGATGGTATAACTTGATGGTAAATTATTAAGCTATCTAGAAACCTTTAAAGTTTGGGCATCTTAATGATTTTAACATCTTTAAGTCCTACCAAAGCTTAAGTCCTTTATCAGATCTACTGTATCTAGTTAAGATAAACCTGAACTATAGTAGTACACTCTTAGAAATGGTTATATTTCTTTATGAAAAATAATAAGAAAATGAAAAAAAATCATAAGTAGACAACGCTATTACTTCTCAGAGCAGAAAATTAGTATATAAATGGCAAGGAAGGTAATAAAGTATAAATTATTCAATACAAATCAAAATATATCTATTGTCCCCTTTGTATACATAAAACCCAATCCCTAATAGAAAATATTTGTATGCATAAAACCCAATCTCTATGAGAGTCAACATAATAAAATGTCATTCAAGTGAAGCTAACTAACCGCTAAATGATAAGACATGGTTCATGTCCTCGTTAATAAGATGTATAAGCTTAGTTATCTCCTCTACAACTAATTACATACTTTGTTTGTGGACTAGGTTATCTATGATCTCTGCTTCAATATTATGTCTTGGAACTCTTGCTATTTTCTTTTTTTAAATAAATATTGCTTTTGTTGTCTATGTACATTACATGAAGGTGATGCCATCTAACTGGTCTTGTAACACCTTTCCTATTCTCCGACATGATATTATTATCAATGCACTTTTTGTTTTGTAAAGGTAACATCCTAGTAGCCTAAAAAAATCCAACTAATATTTTAAAAGTACATACACTTTATTTGCAAGTAGATAATCCAGTAAAAATATTGTAATGCAGTTATACCGCTTAATCACATACTCTAGTAAAGAAAACTGAAACACAAAATTTATCCCTCAATACAAGTCGTCATGCAAAAGCCAATAGTACGTATTTCCTATTTATTAGATAGGTAAACTCTAAATAGAAAAAAAAATTATATAATGTATAAACAATATAACTCCACAGCCACTGATTCCAACTAAATCCTCCCAAAAATATTTATAACCCAAAATCTTAAACAAAATAGATGAAAAAAATACTAACAAACCAGTAGTTACCCGAAATTCATACAAGACTACACTACATTTATCTATAAATGGACCCACAAAACTCCCACATTACTCTCCACATCCTAGGAGATCTCCATAAGCCAAACCTTCTTCCCATTGCATCCCCACCCCTAAAAAACACAAAAAGGTAAGAAAAATAAATAAGTAAGGACCTTAAACTACATGAGGTGGGATTTTCCAGGGAATGGGGGATGACATAGATTTCTAAAAGTTTAACATATATGTTTTTTCCCCTTCCAATCAGTTGATGCCGTAAAAATAAATGAATGCTATAGGTTACATATATCGGCATCAGTTAGAAGAACTCATAATATTTCCCAAAAGCAAATTCCAAAAGAAACAGCTCTAGACAATAAACTACCTAAATCCTAATCTCTTAGATGTGCTTGGAATGAGATGCGTTTCCCACTTTCATATAGCAATAAATCTCCAAACCTATAATACAACATTGATTTCTAAATTTGGAGTGACATGTTTTGTCCACCACCAACTTTCAGAGTGTCCTGTTGTGTCCACCACCAATTTTTTATAGTGTCCGTGCTTGCTAGTCCCCAAATAGTATGTTTCCAACAACTTTTCTAACAATCTTATTGACAAAATCCTAGTTTTTGTAGTCCTCTCAACTATCATACTCATTTGTGGATCATACATCTCCAAACAGTATAAATTTCACCCAAAACAATAAATATAAATTAAATCTCTAACTAAATCAAAACAAACAGATCTTTAAAGAAGTTGCAAAACCCTAATTTTCCTCCATGGACCCTTAATGCCCTTCCCAAATCAAAACTCTAGCTCTTCCAAGGGGCATGATTTAACCCAAAAAAATAACAATTAATGAAATTTATGAATAAACATTACATATACCATATCTCTGACTAAATAAAAACAAATAGATCCTCGCAACACTTGCAAAAACCCTAAATTTTCACCTCCTAAAAGCCTTGGCTTTTCTAACACATAGATCACCGTGCTAACCTTCAAGAGGATGGTGTCCCGCCCACGGAAGAGCTGCAACTTCTCCATAGTGTCAGGGTTCATCGATACCCACGAGTTTTCGTCATTGATGACCTCGTCGATGGCCAGCCGGTTCAACGCCTTCTTTCTCTCGAGGATCATCATGCTAAATTCCTTCTTCCCCTTCCGGGAAAATCGAGGATCCGAACCAAATCAAATCAAGATCCAATCATTAGGATTAGGGTTAGGGTTTTCTCACGTACCGGAAGACGCAAACTCGCTCTGATTCGCCATGGGAGGAGGTGGAAAGAAGAATTTTGGGGAAATTTTTAGGGGAGAGGGGCCGACAGGGGCAAAAGTGCGAGAGAGTGGCGCTGACATGGAGATCAAAATTCCACGACTCCGGTAGGGTGATGGGAAGAGAATGGCACCAGAAGGTGTGCGTGGGGCGAATAACTAAGGTGGTTTTTTTCTGTAGAAGAAATGAAAGATAGTGAGCTGGAACACTTTTGGTATCAATCACGTGAGCAACAAGTGTGATTGAACGTATATAACTACTTTTATTGACCATTCTAAAAGATAAAAAAAATATTACACTTTTAATTAAATTAATTTTAGGAACAATTCGATAGTTTGGAACGGTTAACAAATGTTCCAAGGTCTAGGAACGTTTATACACTGTTCCAATGTCCAAAATATTAAATGTTTCAAATTACCCTTTTTGGTGTAGTGTTGGTCAAACGATTCATGTCATTTCCAGAGTGAATTCCATCAGGATTATGATGAAAAAACCCGGTATTCTCAACTCCAGATTAGCTAATTGGGGAATCTTGTTAGCTCAATACGACATGCATTATATTCCTCAGAAGTCAGTTAAAGGACAGGCTCTTGCTGATTTTCTGGCAGCTCATGCGATTCCAGAAGATTCTAAATTATATGATGAGATTCCAGATGAAGTTCTGGATTCAAATTTGATTTCTGAAGAAACTCCTACCTGGCGTCTATTCTTTGATGGAGCATCTAGAATAGGTCCTAATGGCGATATTGTCGCCGGAGTTGGGATTGTTCTCGTATCCCCAGAAGGACTAACTATTCAGAGGGCTTATTCTCTGGATCAATCATGTTCAAACAATGTAGCCGAATACAATACGTTGCTCATCGGTCTTCAACTTGCTAAACATCTGGATATTCAATATTTAGAAGTTTACGGAGACTCTAAGCTTATTGTCAATCAGATCAGAGGAACGTATGAAGTCCGTCATCAGGATTTAATACCTTATCATCGAGCAGCACTCTATATGGCATCCTCCTTTGAAGGTTTCTTTATTGAACATGTTCGACGAGCCTGTAATGCAGAAGACGATGCTTTGGCTAATCTTGCCGCTGTGTTAGCCATACCAATCAGACGTCAGCAAGTGATAGTGGTTCATAACCGAGAACTATTCTACGTTGAGAATAATTTGGCTTTGGGTTTTTCCTCATAATCCAGACGAAAATTCTCTCAACCTTTATGAACTTTCTTCTGACTTTAATACTGGATTAAAGTTTGACAGAGTGTCCTCGTCTTCTTCTGTTTCTACTATGGAATATGTCTTTTCTAACAAAACAGAAGCCATAACTGAAGACTGGAGACGTCCATTTTTAGACTTTGTGTTATATGACATACTTCCCGATAATCCGAGCGAAGCAGCGTCTATCCGGCGTCGATCTCTCAGATTCTATTATAATCATACAACGAAGACACTATATCGTCGGTCCTATGACGGTCTTCTCCTCCGATGCATCGCTGGTGAAGAAGCACAACAGATAATCCGTGAAGCACATGATGGTGTCTGCGGAGCCCATCAACCAGGTCCTAAACTTCAAGATCGTATCCGACGTATGGGTTATTATTGGCCCACGATGGTGACTGATGCTATTCAATATGCTCAAAAATGTAAAGCCTGTCAAATTCATGCAGACTTTATCCATCAACCGTCAGAGTTCTTACACCCAACAGCGGCATCATGGCCCTTTGAGGCTTGGGGCATGGACGTCATTGGTCCTATCAACCCACCATCATCAAAAGGACATCGGTTTATTCTAGCAATAACCGATTACTTTTCCAAATGGGCTGAAGCAATCCCGTTATCTGAAGTTAAAACTTCTAATGTCATCAACTTCGTCAAACATCATGTCATTTATCGATTTGGTGTTCCTCGGCGTATTATTCATGATAACGGACCGCAGTTCGTCAGTCAAAAATTTACTCGATTCTGCGACCACCATCGAATCAATAATTTAGCTTCTACAACATATAATCCAGCAGCTAATGGATTGGCAGAAGCTTTCAATAAAACGATCATCAAAATCTTGAAAAAGTTTGTTTCTTCCAACAAACGCAACTGGAGCGAGAAGCTTGGTGAATGTTTATGGGCATACCGCACCACAGTTCGCAATGCGACTGGATGTACACCTTTCTCTTTGGTATATGGGTGTGAAGCTGTTCTTCTCCTTGAGATCCAGATTCCTTCTCTGAGAATCGCAATCTCCAATGAACTTACAACAGAAAATAATGATCGTCTTCGACTTCAAGAGTTGGAAGCTCTAGATGAAAAGCGATTGTATGCTCAACAAAATATTGAGCTGTATCAGGCCCGAATTTCAAAAGCTTTTAACCGAAAAGTGAAAGTCAGAGCATATCAGAAGGGAGAACTGGTCCTTACCGTCAGACGTCCTATGACTATGACGCATATGAGCAAAGGCAAATTCGACGCGAAATGGGAAGGCCCATTCGTAGTAAACAAAGTCTTCTCTAATGGAGCATATCAGCTTGCCTCTATGGACGGTAAAATCACGATGATGCCTATCAATGGCAAATTCTTAAAGAAATATTATGTATAAATTTCATCAATATATAATATTTTCATTATTCCCCAGCACGTATAAAATCAGAGTTAATTCTTCCCTACAAAAGTTATCTCGATATCATTATCCCCAGCGGAAATTGATATTCTATCACGTATCATCTTCCCAGAGAATTTGATATTCTGTCTTATTAGATCCCCAGTAGATTTAATAAAAATCTCATATAGAAAATCACGTCCATATTACCTCTGAATTTTCTATCTCAATATCATATTTTCTATTCTATGAAAATGATATCTAGTCTTTTGAATTCCGAGTTCAAAGATCATGGAAAATAGAGTCTAAAGATATCTTTATATCTGAATTCTGTTTTCTCTAATCAGTATTAAGCTAAATTTATCTTTAGTTTAATATCATTTGATAGAATTACAAAGTTCGTTTGTATATTCTATTCTATTGAAATATGTCATGTATTATTTACCTCTGAACATATTTTCTACAAAAATATCATCCACAGAATTGAAATCAAGTCAAGATATTCATTTCTTCAATCAAAGTCAAAATATTGATTACAAGTGGATTTCAAAAAAATTCAGCACATGAAAAGTGTAAAAGATCTATTTAGGAGGAGTAATTATCTCCTGAATACGAACAATTACATTATTCATCTTTTCTTCATGAGCTTTTTGGATCCGCTCTGCTACTTCAACTTCGACCATTCGTTGATCATAATCTACGATAATAGAGCTACGACGATTGGTCTCTTCAATCTGATTAACCTGCATCAGTTCCCGCTTTTGCTGCAAAAGTTGGCAGCGTTCAGCTTCAGAGATACGAGCAGTGGCAATCTCCGATTGCTCCTTTTCCACGGAGGCAATTCGCTCCTGAAGACGAGCCAACTCCTCTTTCAATTTCTTGAGCTCATCGATTTTTGATGCTTCATCTTTCTCCAGGCGCTCTATCTTCTGACGAGTGGTTATTATTTCTTTATCTTTCGCCATTAACTGTTCAGAAGACAGAGCGAGGAATTCCTTCAAAGCAATGTGCTGAGCTTGAGCTTCACTTTCTAATTGAGCAATCTCAGCTGCAGTCAAAGACTTAATATCCTCCTTTTTGATCTCCCAGTATTTATGGATGGTTGCTTCTAAATCATTCAGGAGATGCTTAAAGAAGACACACTGGGTCTCATAACCAGCCTGTCTCAAAGCTAAAAGCGGGAAATTAATCGCCGCTCGAAGAATCGAAAAAGGCATAGTTTTATCCTTCATAAGTCGCGTTGAGAATGTATCCAGGTATGAATAAATAATATTTGAATACATCCCCATGACCTTTGCTATCCCTGTTTCAAAACCGGGAGTCGCTGCAACGGTAAAGGAAGGAGCTGGAGGAGCCTCTATTCTGGGAGCTGAAGTAGGTGCTTTTGGGGAACTAGGCAAATGTGAACTCCCCTCACCCATATCAGTCTGGACAAGTGGGGCTCGAGTCGAACTCATTGCCGGTGCAGTTCCTACAACTGTTGGAATTAAAGAAGCATGATCAAAATTACAAAGACAATAAAGCAAGAAAAAGACAAAACTTTGCTGAATAAAATATTACCTGGAGCTGGTTCATATTCTGTTTCCTTTGGATCATTCAGCCCAGCTCGTAGTCTGTTCAGAGTGCTTTCTGACACTGGATTTATTTCACTGCTGTCTGCCCCAGAAGTACTCGGAACTTGAACTTCTATTTCTAGATGTTTCTCCGGCTCTGGAGTCAACCCTGAATGTTGACCAAGTGTCTTCAGTACATCAATTGGAGTTTTAGATGGTGACTCATCGTCTATCTCCATGTCTTCTTTTTCAAAGGAACGAGACGAAGGTTCATAGTCAACATGTTCCTCACTCTTATTGCTCTCCGAAACTTCAGCAATTGGCTTGAGAGTGGTGGCTTCCTTCACTGATTCTCCCAAAATCAGTAAGTCATTAGCTGTGTTAGTCTGATTCTCGGCCTCTACCGCGGGTTGACTAATCACCTGCGCATCATCGGCCGTTGGCGGAATCGACTCCATATCAGAAGGCATAGATGATCCAGCAGGTTCAGGCACATCTTCTTCAATGGGTTCTGTCTTTACAGAGAAAGCAAAGGCAGCTTGCTTTTCTAAAGCCAACCGCTCAGCACAATTAGTAGGACTCTCTGCATCGAGACAAATCACGGATTTAGTCTTTGAAACTATTACTTTCCTTCCTATTCTTTTTGTTAGTGGAATAGTAGGATAATCATCTTTGGAGACACTACCTGCTTCGTCCGTATCTCTGATTCGTCTTCCACGATTACGAGCCTCTGCCCGAGTAACCCTTTTTGGAGCAGGCCCAGAAGCCTCCTTGCCCCGCTTCATTTTTGGTGTACTGTCGGCAGATACATTCTCTTCGGCACTTCCAATGGGTACATGTAATGGCTGATGAAGTTCATCAGAGAAGAAAGGCTCTAAAACTTCATCATCAACTTCATCAGTAGCCAGAGGATCTTCTTGGTCATGACAATCTCTTGGCAGAGCTGATTTGGTTGATCTCTTTTCAACATGGATAAAGCTTCTACCTAAGATGCTGAATTTCTCATCAAAGGTATTAGCCGATACATAGAATTTGGCATAAGACACCAATATTCTAGCTCCTCTCTGATAAGTAACCGGATCTGGCATAGAAAAGGTAGCTCCGGTACCTTTAGCAATATAGTATATCCAAGCTCTGGCGCCATCGATTAATCCGCCTTGGTAGCCGAAACATGTCGTTGCATTTCCCACATGCAACTGATCATAACCAAATTGCCGTGCAAACCTACTTGGAAGATATGGCTCCAGATAAGTGATGTTGTCACGGCGGTAGATTAAGTGCGATGGCCTGATTCTCTTCAGCCATTCATGTTGAATATCATCCAACTCATTGGCACCAATGCCATCAATCAATTTCCCAGGCATAGTTTCATAACTAACAGGTGTAGGAACACAAGTGAAGCTCCATAATTCTCCCCTGTTTAATATGGTTCTACAATCTGTCAGAGTGTCATATTTCCACTTGGGTGTGTGACTGTATCTTTCCAAAAAGGTATCATCTGGTCTAGCCATTCCGACATTCATGAGAGATTCAAAATGGAGGAGCAGCCACCCAAATAAATATGTAAAGGGCATTTCTACCCGGGGAAATGCTGTGAGCTTCTTCTTCGCCAATTCAAACATCCTGTCTGTATATGCCCTTAAGCCAGCATTCAGACGGCATGTCATTGCTGTCAGTAAATCCATCTTGTACCCGAAAGTCAGACGGACTGCTGCAAAGACAACTCCTCTGTGCATCCTGTCTGCTGAACAGGTGCCAGGTACTACAAATTTTCTCAGCCAGAGGGATATAAATCCGGCCAGATGACCTTCAGCAGATAATTCCCGGCTACCTTGCTTTATATAGGTCTCCAACCTATCACCAGCTTTGTAGGTGCCTTCGTCTTCTTCAATGACGATGTCGTCATGAGTGGTGTCCCGGATTAATTTGTCAATCTCAGCTTGACTCAGGGGTTTAAATTCACCGACATATTGATCAGTCTTCTTCTTCTTTTGAACTTCGTCAGTGCGGCCTTGAAATAAATAGGCCATCCACTTAGAAGAATAGCAGTTGGAATCTCCTTCTCCACCTTGTCCTTTATAAAAAGCCTTACATATACTGTAATGGCACATTAATTCTTCAAATACATGAAGAACCAGTGGGTTGGCATCGGAGATTTTATTCATTTCATCAATGAAAGGAATATACTCTTCATATGGCAAATCTCCTGTTGGCAGCTGAGAAATATGTGCCATCTCATGGAGGACGAATCCCATCTCGCCTCTGGGAGTCATGAAAGTGCCAGTACGGTAATTATACCTTTTCGCTAATGCTAAGAACAAATCAGGGTTTGGCCTAAAACCATAAGCGGTACACTTGATGGCATTATATAGGCCTATTACCTTTAACTGTTCCCCAAAGTTTTTTAGAATCCATCTTACAAGAGCAGTCCATCTGGTATTTTTCGGGTTCACCAGACCAGTAAGCCTCATAGACTGTTTTGGGTTAACAGCATTTTCCAGCTGAACAAATTCATTTGCAAAGATTGGGACTCTAACTAGCCTCAGAAGTGCCGAGTCCTCAGGAGGAATGGTAGCTGGCAGCAGTCCTCGCAAAACTGAGACATGTGGTTCAGTACCACTGCGGAATCTTCCTTGACGATATCCTATCCATCCAGCTTTTGCTTGACGGGATGGAGTGATATCCCACTTCATTTGCCTTTGATGACTCGCGTGGAATAAGCGAGCTATGTTGATGCTTTTAGATAAACCAGTCAGATACATTGGCTGATTTGCATCACCATCTCTATAATATGAGTATGACACTTTATCAAGAGCAGGCTGGGAGTTTATATCAATAGCACCTCCAAAAAGAAATGCTGGCTTCGAGTGGGTAGCACTATCCACACTCTGTAGAGGCAGTCCATTCATCAAATTCAGCAAGGTGTCATTCTCCTAATTTGTCAGAAGAGCTATCCTGGTGGAAGGTCCATCGAATTGAGGAAAACGGACATGTGATAGGTCACTTTTATAATTATTTCCTACACATCCTTCAAATTGTGCCTCCTGAGCCAGAATATCCACTACAAAAGAAGAATAAGACGTTAGAAATCTTCAGCATCAAGAGATGACAAAGTTCAATATACGTTCAGTTTATCCTAAGCGTATAACAGAATCAAAGTTCAACATACGCTCACTCCATCCTAAGCGTATGACAGACTCAAAGTTCAACATACGCTCAGTCTATCTTAAGCGTATAGCAAGTTCAAAGATCAACATACGCTCACTCTATCATAAGCGTATGATGGATTCAGAGATCATTTTTACGCTCGGTCTATCCTAAGCGTATGATAAATTTTAAGTTCAGTTTATGTTCAGCTTGAGTGTATCAGCGTATGGTTGACAAAGATGATCATCAAAAAAATACGCTAACACAGGAGTTAGCGTATCTCAATGAGACAACTTGACATAGCGTATTCTTTCAAAGACAGCATATTTTGACATTTCTATCAAAGATACGTGTATCTTACAGAATACGCTTCAAACATATTTTTCGTATAAACGAAAAATATGGAATACGGCTAAACCCTAAAGAGGGAAGCGTATTTTCTGACGTATTTGAACCTAAAAAGGGGATACGTTTTATGATCTTGTTCTAACCAGAGCCCTAAATAGGGGATAGTTACTGTTCATCATCTCCATCCTCACCATAGAGGGGCTTCAATGGGCGTTCACTTCGTCGGATACGCTCATCAGTAGTCTTCTTAGCAGCGGCGGCGGCAGGTTGAGATGACTCCGCAGGAGCCTTCCCCTTTCCCTTCGCAGCAGTGTCGACCTTGGGTGCCATTGATGAAGATTGAGTTGAAGAAGAGGAAGTTTGAGTTTTGGGGCTTTTTCTCTCTCGAAAGCAAATGCAAAAGTAAAGAAATGAATTAGGTTTTGAGAGACCTATTTATAGAAGAAAAGAGAAGTCTAAACGGCGGCCGTTCTTTAAACAGAATCCCTAAAGATTTACACTGATATGGAGGAAGATAACAAACTCATGCCAGCGTGTCAAGACTTATTCCCACTTTAAGTTCAAAGTAATTTCGAACTTTTGAAATTCATAAAGTTCGAAAACTTTGAAGGGGGTCTTGTAGGGTGTGAAAAATTATGACACGCTGACATGAGACTCAGCCAAAGCCATACGCTCAAGACCATACGCTCAGTAAAAGCCATACGCTCAAGGCCATACGCTCAGCCAAAGCCATACGCTCATCCAAAGGCCATACGCTCAGAGAATATTTTATTATTTTTGACAGCACAGCATACATTTAATGGAAGATGAATCTGACACTTCGTCTTTCGTGCAAAGATAGCTGCCCTATAAAGATTAACCGTCGGATGGGTTTTCGAGAATTGATTTTTGTCTCTTACGAGGACAGCTCATCAGCCATCATAAATGCACAGCCATCATTACTGTCATTTCTGACAGTCTGTCAGCCATTATATCTGCAGCACGACGCTCGATAGATATTAGAAGATATGGCGTATTTGAGAAGATTGAGGACAGCCACGTGTCTACTTCTTCAATGCTCAACCAAAGTGAGCGTATGGACTCCATATGACTCCTTGCCAATCAAGAGAGCGTATGAACTCCATACGACTCCTTGCCAATCAAGTGAGCGTATGGACTCCATACGACTCCTTGCCAATCAAGTGAGCGTATAGACTCCATACGACTCCTTGCCAATCAAGAGAGCGTATGGACTCCATACGACTCCTTGCCAATAAAGTGAGCGTATGGACTTCATACGACTCCTTGTCAATAAAAAGAGCGTATCAGTTTTATGTGGCTCTATACTGTCCAAGTCAGCGTATACAAGACATGTGCCTTCAAAAGCTAGCGTATGACTCCTCTTCAACAAAGACAGCGTAGCACAGCAAATGCATTCAAGATGATTTTAAATGTACAGTCAACACACGTTCTCACGTGTCCTGTATTCAGTTACCCACTTATTCAGAAGTTATGCAACGTGGCATCCATGCCATCAATCTCTCCTGGATATATTCCACTACTTTCAACCGCACTCTAATGTGTCTTCATCAGAATTCGCCACGCGTCCCTGCAGTTGTGCACACGTCAAGTAACTAACTGAGCGTATGCTTCAGAACAGTTATCCAGAACTCTATAAAAGAGAGTTTCTTCATCTTCATCAGACACTACAGACAATTCAGAGAGAACAGAGAGATTGCCCAGTTGCTGTCCAAGTTCTTCGAAGTTCGAGTTTTTTTCATCGCATCGTCCAAGGGATAAAGTAATCGTCTTCTAGATTAGATTCCTACAGTTGTAATTTTTTCAGAAACACAATAAATAAAGTGAATTTATTTATGGAAAACAGGGTTGGATGACAAATGAAAGCTTTGGGTAGAGTAGTAATGGTGAGAGCTCTTGGTTGTTGAGAAAATTTATGGCTCAAGTGGTTAGTCTTGAAGGCGAAGACACAATCACTTTTTATAGAGAACCAAGAGAACAAAGCATTTAATGCTCCAAAACTTAGTGCTGACAGAATACCGTTGGTATGGACCGACATTCCGTCGGCATACCGTTCTGAACAGTAACTGCAATAAATCTAGCCGTTGGGAGCATTTAATGCTAGCATCTTGTCCATTGAAAAATTAAAATGTCGAGATCGGAATACCGGCGGTATGCGGCGGTATACCGTCGGAATGCCGACTTTTGTCACAGAACATATTTCTGGCTCACAAAAGGTATACCGCCGGTATACTCTAGTCTGTCGTCGGTATGCTGTAACCTCTGTTTTCGAATTTTCAATATTTTTTATTTTTATTTTTGTTTAAAGGAAATTTTGTCGATAATCTGTGAGTTAATTCTTTTACAAAAAAAAACTAATTTTAGATTAAATAATGCAAAAAGTGCAAATTTTATCTCGTGATGAAAAAAATATATTTATGCTTGAGAAAATAATTATATATATATTCGAAGGGCAATAGAATTTACTAGCTTATTGTATAAAATGTACTCCTAGAAATATTTGATCTAATATTATCATTTATTTTATTTTATCCTTGATTTATTTGAGTAAGGTTGAATAATATTTTGAATAAGTTAGTTTGATCAACTACGATAAAAGAAAAGAATTTCTAAATTAATATACCACATTTTATTTTAATGGGACTAACTTTTGTTGAATTAAGTTTTGGATTTTATAAACTATTGTTTGAATTATTTTGATATTAATTATTATTAAAGTATTTTGCTATCAAATATTACTTACATTTGATTTAGTCTAACTAATAAAATGTACTTTTCGATAGCTATAGGAAAAAAATTTTACAGAATATTTGAAAATTAAGATAATATATTCCTAAAATTAATTGGTTTATCAATATCATTTATTTTAACGATTTGATTTTCAAAAAACTATTTCATGAGATGTTATTTTAATTAAGATTTAATCAAATTATTTCTAAAATTTATTTAGTTATAAAATAACTAGAAACGTTTTTGTTCATAACCCTTAATAGCAATTACTAGATTATCATATAGCTAATTATGAGAGTTTAGATAAAATCAAATTATGTGCCCTTATCTAACTAGGACTAGGACTTAATGTATATACATATGCATATTTATGATCATATGCATAATTATCCCGGAAGAACTTCTCCTCTCTACTCTTCTCAAAGCCGCCTCTTTCCTGTACATGCGCCTTCCTCGACCACCATCTCACCGCCGAACCACCGTCACAAGCCAACACCAGCACCTGTACCACCCTTTTCGCTCCCTGTCACAACCCACGCCATCATCGACGCTTCCATCAGTCCGCCATTCCCGGAGTTCAGTTCACCAGCCACGTCCACATTCTCCTCCCTTGGCCACCATCAGCCACCACCACCAACACAACCAATCCACAATTCTGTGCCCAAGTGTCCGTGTCCTCATCCATCCCCTATCCAGTTCCTTACACCCAGCAATGTCCAAGTCGGACACGAATACAAAACTCAAAGTAAATCCAATGTCCGACAAGCCGGACACGATCAACACCAAATATTCCAATCACTTACCACCATCGTGCCTTGCAGCCCGCCAAAGCCGTGCACCTTCCCAGACATGCACCATCAGCCCCCGCCATCTGCGACTCGAACCGCCATACGCGGTGAGCGCCTCCGTCAAACAACAAGCCAGAAACCGCGGCCAGCATTTCCCCTGCATTGCTCGATCTCGAGCGCTCCAGCAAAGGACTGACCCAACTGTAGCACCCAGTTTCTAAAATGAGGGTAATTTTGAACTTTTGTATTTTTTCTTTATTTAATAATGATATTTAAACCATGTTATAATTTTTGGTAATTTTTAATTAATTTAAAACTATTTAAAACCCTGACTTATGATTTTGATATTTTGCTAGTGTACGTTTTTGTGGTGGCCCACGCAGGTCGAGAGTTAGAGTCGCAACTAGTGTAATTTTTTGTAGTGGTGCTCGATTTAGAGTGCTGCTACGAGCCTGCTATTAGAAATTTGGTCCTAGTTATTACTACTAAAATTTCTCAATCACACCTAGAAAAATTTCCGATCTTTTGATTATCATGATGACTCTCCTTGTATTAAATTAACTGTCCTTCTTTGATAATATCTTCTCATGTGCCATATTGATCTCTTTGTTTCAATTCGTCTCCAGGATGACGAAGATGCACCCGCAGGCCACTGGATCGAGTAGCTTGCACGAGAGATCTGATCAGGCTGAGGAGGAAGTTCAGGAGACTGTCCCCAGTGTTTCTACTATCCCGGAGCCGTGGCAGTTGCACAGGAAGGTCTACCACCTCCACCCCAGAGGGTTACGGTCGTTGTTCCAGAGATACTGCCGCCACCACCTCCGATACCAACGGATACACACCATATATTCCTTCTCCTTCAGCAGATGATGGAGACTCAGTGAGCCCAGGCAGAGGCATCGCAGCGCCAGACGGAGGCATCACACCGCCAGACTGAGATGCTGAGGCAGAGCATGGAGAACTCGCATCATCTTGCACTAGCAGCCGTGGAGAGAGTGGTACCGGGTACGGTGCAGGGCCCTACCGGCCAGCAGTCGTACCAGCAGCAGTCTAGGCCAGGGACAGTATTAGATTTTATGAAGATGAGCTCCAGGGACTTCACGGGCACGAAGGGCATCCTTTATGCAGACGATTGGCTAGAGGACGTGCAGCGGAGTATGGAGCTGGCAGAGCTTCCGAGAGGACTTTGGGTTTCAGCTGCAGCCAGCCGATTCTTTGATATCGCTTTGATGTGGTTCCGGACAGACCCTCAGGTGTCAGTGAAGGGTATATCATGGGAGAACTTCAGGCGGCTCTTCAAGGAGAAGTTCTTCCTAGACGTGGCTCTCACAGCGTTAGAGGGCCAGTTTGTGGTTCTAGTGTAGGGGAACTCGTCGGTGGACGAGTATGCAGCTGAGTTCTTCCGCCTTAGCAGGTTCGCTTTCGATCTGATCCAGAATGAGGGGCAGAAGGCTCGTAAGTTCCGTAGGGGACTTATTCATGCAGTGCGCACCCGTACCTCGGGTCGCCGTGATGCGACGTTCGATCAGATATTGATGGACGCACAGATTGCAGAGGAGGACTTCAGCCTCAAGCCGAAGAGGGGCAGTGATGCCTTAGGGGCTAGTTCTAGTGCAGGGCCAGCCAAGCGCCCTCATATTCAACAGAGACCAGTTCAGCAGCCGTTTCAGGGCCAGGGATATGTACTTCACCAGCAGGCACCCAGGCAGCAACAGCACACTATATGTAACTTCTGCAAGAAGCAAGGTCACGGATGGGACGACTGCAGGAAGAGGCAGGGCCTGTGTTTGCTTTGTGGTTTAGCAGAGCATCAGTTGAGGAAGTTTCCCAAGAACTTGGCACGATTGGCTCAGGCAGCAGCAGGAGCTATGGCTCCGACAGGGCAGCAGACGGGACCACCGTTGCAGACTCAGCAGCAGAGGTTTGTCCAGCATCAGCAACAGGCCAGGGGAGGCCAGCCGGGGCGAGCTTTCGCCATGGCAGTCGATGATGCACAGGCAGAGGAAGAGCTGATTGCAGGTTCCAATATTTTCGATTCAATTTTCGCATTTGCCTCCTTATAACTGTCTTGAAATTCGATTCTATCTGTTCCTTGTAGTTGATAAATTTTGTTCGGATATTTCATTATGATTTATTTTCTTCTGAGATAAGTCGTATGGGCTAGGTCGCCTCGATTATGGGATCTATAGTCTTCTATAGTCATGTTAGCTGGCATAGTGAGGACATATAGTCAAATTTTGGACGTATTTCTCGGGTGTGGGAATTTAAGGTTTTCGCGGCCAAGCATGCGGCAATGCAAAAATTTTAAATACCATGATTCTAGAGGTATGTACCTTAGTCGAGGACTCTGTGAATATCGTAGCCTTGCTCACTAGCATGACGAAGATTCTGAGTATCATGATTTTGGACAGACGCATATGATTATCGGACTGTGTGTTTGAGACTGTGATTGTTGGGGTGTTTGACCTAGAAGGGGTACGACCATTTTAATTTCGAGGACGAAATTTTTCTAAGGAGGGTAGACTTGTAGCACCCAGTTTCTAAAATGAGGGTAATTTTAAACTTTTGTATTTTTTATTTATTTAATAATGATATTTAAACTATGTTATAATTTTTGGTGATTTTTAATTAATTTAAGACTATTTAAAACCCTGACTTGTGATTTTGATATTTTGCTAGTGCAACCCTAGAGACTGCATGACCTAGAGACTAACCATGACCATGGGGACCTAACCCTGTGATTGGAATGACTAATTGTGACTTTTTAGCCTAGGGGTATTTTAGTCATTTTGATAATTTTGTGGAATTATGTTTTATATTAATAAAATATGTGCTAGCTAATTATTAGAGACTTGACCTAGAAGTTTAGCCTAATCTAGATTAGCCTTGAGGTTAGAATCATGATTAGGACATTCCTACTAGGTGCCAAGTTTACAAATATCTAGATATTTGGATTGGTAAGATATTTTACATAGATATTTCTAAAGGAAACCTACTTTGCATGTAAGCCTTTGATCTAGACTTAATAGCTAAGTTAGAATCATGGCCACACATTGTGAACCCTAGCAAAACCCTAATTCTTACACCTATGACCAGCCATCAAGTGCCCCCCCCCCCCAACACTATAAAATCCCTCTCAAAGTTAGTGCCTCCTTTTTCATTCATCCCTTCATTTTTTTTTTCTAAGGAAAGGTTTGTTCTTCACTCAGTGTTTCCTATTTTAATCAATACAAATCCTTTTCCATTCAAATTTCTTCCTTGGTGTTCTAAATAGTGTCCCCCTACTGTTCATGGAGATTATTGACAGGTTTGACACAATGTGGAGCCATTGGCTAGCTAGAGGAGATCTTATTTTTGGAGTTTTTCTTTGAGGACAACACCTATAGGTAAATTCCTAATCTCTCCATCAAATTTCGATCTCTTTGCATGGTTAGGAAGCCCTAGGTGTCCTCTTACTGTAGGGATAGGTTTTGCACCCTCTCATGTCCTTTACGTGTCCGTATCGGACACGTATCAGTAGACAGTCGCAAGTGTTCGACGAAATGCCACAGTGGGTATTTCGTTCTTATTTTCTATTTTTGTTTGAATAGAAAATTAGGGTTTGGTCTCGTTTGTCGATTTTTGGTTGACTGAGGTGATGTTCGTGTTGTGTCGTATCGGAATGGACACGTGAACACGCTGTTACCGCGCGCACAGCACACGCGTAGCAGTCCCCTGCTACTCGGGGGCCATAACTCACTGGACACGCCACACGGACACAAGAAATTTGACACACAGGTCGGGGCTGACACTGACACGAGGCTCCCCAAGTTTCACGAGTCCTCGTGTCGTATCGGACACGTAATCACGAGTGCACTGGTCGCGCACTGAATCGGTTCAGCCGATTCTGGGCGACTGATACGTGTGTCGTATCACTGACACACGTGTCGTAGACCCAAATCAGGGTGTCCACATCCTAGACCTAGACCCACTCGACATTGGGATACGAGCACAGGGTCTGTGTCGTGTCACGTGCACGAGCCCAATGAACACGTGCACGAGACTATTTTTTCTACTGTTTAGTTTTATTAAATTCCTGTATTTAATTTCCACTTTTAATTGTTTAAATTAATGATAAATTATCATTTTAATTCCTAGACATGTTTGTTAGTACCTGTTAGTTTGATTTTACATATTAGAATAGGTTTTTGATCATGAAATGGGATTTGGACATATAGTTTACTGTCGACTGATACCACATTGATATTCAAAAATCCTAAACCTTGAATCCCTATTAAATCCTTGTAAATTGATGTTTTAAGTATCATAAATGATCCTACATGTTTGTTAGTCCATGACTAGTTCGAATTTTCATTTTAGATTAGGCTTTATGGCATGGAATGGAATATTAGACATTGAGTTTGGGCTTTTGAAATGTATATGACTGATACATTCAATTTGAATGATTTATTTCATATTAAAACTGTCAATTCATTCCTTTTAATCCTGTTAAAACTAATTTAAATGATTATTAGCTGTTGATTCAATCTTGTTAGTTAGTCCTCAGTTATTGGATTATGTGATTGGTTTCGAAATTGGTTGAAGGGTTTATATTAACTGTCAATGGATTCACTGTTGTTGAGTATTTAATCCCAGTTCTTTCTTCAAAATCTGAGAATTTATTTCCTTTCCTTAAACAAATTGAATGTTAATTCTTATACATTGTTAAGTTCACTGATTTGTTAGATTTCATGGTGACTGAATTCGAATTGGTGCTAGGGTTGATTGATATGTAAACTGCCAATTGTTTTCAAATGTTTACTGTCAACTGTTTTAATATGGGAACTGTCATTGGTTCCTTAATTAACTGTCAATGTGAAGCTGGGTGACACTCACTATTTTCACACACAAATACCATGCCACACTGATTTCTATTTGTACACACACACATAGCTCAGTCACTACACCCTCTATTCTATTTTCTGTCATGATTTTCCTGTCACATATTTCACTCACAAACTCTCATGTATGCCTACACTCACCCATGTGACACATATACACACACACTCACACTCTCATGTACACACCCACATGCCTAGGCTAGACACCATTACACAATCACATGTTCTTCTCTCCCTTTTTCCCTCTCTATATAATGTATCAAATATGAACAATGTGTAATGTAAATCTATAATGTGATATATATATATATATATATATATATATATATATATATATATATATATATATATATATTGCTATATGTATATGTAGATATATGTGTATATGTGGAGTGCATAGATGTATAGCCTAGATTTCCAAAGTAGTGTTGGGCTAATTGCCTATGGCCTATAACCTAGATGACATAGCCTAGGGTACCCTTGAGTGGTTTGTGTGTATGAAATACACACATGTGTATACCCTATAGACTAGGGTTGTGCACAATTAAGTCAAATCGACCAAATCGAACCAAGCCAAACCGAACCGATTGGTTTTAAACCGAACCGATGGTTCGGTTGGTTTGGTTCGACTTCAATTTTTTTAAAATCGACCGGTTCGGTTCACGGTTTAGTTATGCTAAAACTCGTCTAAATCGAACCGAACCGAACCAAATCCTTGTTAAGTAATTAGGTTTAAAAAAATTGAATTGAAGCTGCTCAATTGAAGTCCAATTTTTTTGAAGTGCAAGTTGACTGAGGTTTGTATTTACTGTTGAAGTGCAAGTTGAATTGAAGATGCTGAATTTAATTGAAGTTCAAGTTAAAAAAATTTGAATTGAAGTGCAAGTTAAAAAAGAAATTGAATTGAAGTGCAAGTTAAAAAAATTGAATTGAAGTGCAAGTTGATTGAAGCCGCTGAATGTATATACTGTTGCAAAGTGCAAGTTGACTGAGGTTTCATAAAAAAGAAGAATCATACAGTCTATTTTTTTATGTGCTCAAAATCGACCAAGTCGAACCGATCCAAACCGAACCAAGTCGGTCGGTTTGAAAACCGAACCAACCATTTGATTGGTTTGGTTCGATTTTGCTTATTTTCAAACCGATTAACTTTGATTCGACTTCGGTTGGGACCAAATAGGTCGACCACCGACCGATACACACCCCTACAATAGACTAGTGTATGGTGTGTTCTAGCTAGGATAGACTGTTTAGGCCTAGTTAGACTTCATTGAGTCTAGGTTGACCTAGTTGACCTAACCTTGACTAGATAGTTGACTAGAGTTGACCAAGTGTTGACTTTAGCCTAGTTTGACCTAGACAGCATGTAGATGCATTGTAGCAGTCTATTTTATTATTTTAGACATATTGTAACTTGTGTTGCTCTGATTAGGAGACAGACACCTCTTCTCATGCAATACACCCTCTTCGGACATTCAGTTATCAGGCGAGTACATTCTCTGATCATTTTATACTTGCTAGGATTTATATTCTTGCTCTAGATTACTTTACATGATGCTGTCACGTCATTATCACGGATTGGTACTATATGGATCTTGTCATGCGATGTTATCTCTCTCGGGGTACATCAGATACAGTTGTCATGTGCTTTTCACGAACATCTTGTATTTTATGTACACCGCTTTCATGTATACTCTTGTGCAATCTTGTACTCTCATGATCACGTGAGCAAACATGATAAAAAACTCTTGTACAAGGTAACGTAACTTGACTGGATCGTTGTGTATTAATTGGGGAGGGTGAGTAGGAAATGGTTATGTGATCAAAATCTCATCTTGTGAAATCTTGTGAAATCATGTATATGTCCATGGTACACTCACGTATGATGGAGTTACCCTTGCATTGTCCTAACCCGTTTATATAACCATCTTATGCTCTAAATCACAGGTTACTTACAGTTCTTACTTATCATATATATAGATATTTCCAGTTATCAAATCTCTCTCGTTTTCATATATATTTCTTTACAGTCCATGCATCTTACTCTTTGCATGCTTTATATTTCCCAACATGATATGAACTGCGTGAGATGTATTGTGTTCGCTCCTGTCCTGACTGGACCTGTTAAAAATATTACAGATGATGATGGTGACTGCCTTACCTTCTATGGGACACATAAGGGTAACCTTCAGGAGCCTGAGGAGCATCTAGCTCAGTAGAGGGTGCCTAGTCTAGTCTACTATTTACAGTTTTCAGTTTGCATCGGATTGTTCCGATTGTTAGTTGAGACTTAGTTATATTTCATGACTTGTACTTATTTGTGTTGGACATCTACTTTGTGTGGTGTGATAACTCTATTTATATTCAGTTTCTTCCTTTTATCTGATTCCATATCGTGCTCTATCTTTCCTAGACTTGTGATTGAGATATAGAGTTGAGATGTTATATTATACCTCCATGCGGAGATGATATATTTATATCATGTTAGATGTTAGTTGTTATAGACGAACTATACAGCATTCTACCGCCGACACTGCGGCGTAGGCTGGACGTACCCACGTTCTCGTGCCCTTCCTCAGGGTGCGGGTCGTGACACCAACCTAGCATCGATCTCCACCGAGGACGACCAACTTCCATCCCTCTGGCCGCGACCACCTCATCGAGCCATGGCGTTCGACCGCGCCCCTCCGTATGGGTCCGGAGCCACCGTGCTTGTGCCACGAGCAACTCCTCCCGACGACCCCATCGTGCCCTCGAGCACAGCATCCCTTTGAATTCCCCGCGCCGACGATGCCGGTCCGGCCGCCTCCTCATCGCTTGCCATCCCGACCCGTCTCCATCAGCTACCGGAATCACCACCAGCGTTGTCGATCCCTTGCCGGCTGCAAACACCATCACCGCTCATAAATCCCACAGCCTCAAGCCTGCCCTTCACCCCCTGTAGTGGCCGACCGACGCCGAACCATCGCGCCACCGGTGGAATCCCATGTCCGCCGGCCGGTGCGCCGCGCCACCCGTAACCCCATGCCGATCTTCCTCTCCACTGCCTCCCTATTGCCAAACATCATCACGCCACCACCATCGTCACCAGCATCATGAACCACCACCACTATATACCTAAATATCGGCCATCGTCGAGCCGTCACCATCCGCGACCAGAGCCACTGACCCCAAATCCGAGCCGTCGCCATACCGAACGGAGCACCTCGGCAGAGATCCGGTACTCGAGTCCTCTCCCCATCCAGCGTAGCCCCTTCGGTGAGCGCAAATTCTCACCACCGGCCGAGTCGACGAAGGGCGCCAGTGAAGCTCCGCTGGAGGACCTCTCTCTCCTGCTTGCTCGAGCCTTGGTGATGTCACGTTCCTCCGATGAACCCCATGGCCGACGAGTCTCCTCGGACCAGTCACGCACTTTCAGAGCCAAGCAAACTACCCTGGACACAATGGTAGCATCGATTTCACCAGCTAAGGACCCCAGGCAAGTACACTCTCTGATTGCTTTTCGATTCATAGTAGTCTATACATTTTATGTTTATATATATGTTTTGCTGCTTGTTGACACGCTCGTCACACGGAGTAGTCGGGAGAGAAAATATCTTAGTAGACATGTGGACTATCCAGAACTATCATATGAGTCTATTCTTGAATAATAGCAGCTGCACATGACACGTGTAGGGTGCCGGATTTACTCCTTAGCCGTTCACATGTCGAACTAGATATTTCAAATCACATAGATAGTTGTATTTTAATTATTTTCCTTGTCTCCTCCACCACTTGCCATGTCATCAGTACTTTCTAGTTTTCATCTCTCATATGTTATTTCATGTCTTGTTAATTATATTGTGTTCTCGCATTGCCATCGGTTTGTGTGCTTGTTCCATTCCTGACTGAAAACCAACATTTTTCAGGTTAGCCGTAGCTTCTTTAGCATTGGGAGATTCGGGTGTATTTGCAGGCCAAACCTAGAGATTAGATAGCTATGTTGTAGTTATTTCAAATATGTAAGAATATTGTATTTTCCTTGGATATAATTCTTGTAAATGTTGTAATCTATTAGAACTGTGAATGAGCAATAAAGTTTATTTTGAACATTTATTTATTGCGGGCTTGACAGCATTCTACCGCCGACTCTGCGGCGTAGGCTGGCTTGGACACGTCTCGTATCCGAAAAGCGGGTGCGGGTCGTGACATATGCCGAGTTCGTCACAGAACATATTTCTTGCTCAGATTCGGTATACCGTCGGTACACTGAGGTATACCGTCGACATGCCGAGTTTCGTCACAGAACATATTTCTTGTTCAGAAATGGTATACTGTCGGTACACTGAGGTATACCATCGGCATGCCGTTTCTGTAGACATTGATTTTTGAGTGAAAAGACAGAGGGTGCCACGCTCCGATTCCGTAGAATCGATAGTCGTCCCCCGGACGTGATGCCGTGCGAACCTAAGTTGCGATCGCACAAGGCATAGTCATAAGGTTATCCGAAACACAACATCAAGTTGGAGTACGCAGAGAAATTGATTGACACATTTGAAATAGAAGTAGACTTTTTTATTGATAATAAACTTCATTTACATTGACTTCATTATATTCATGGCCGCACGGGCTACAACATGACTCGACTTACAAAACGAACGCCGATGAGATAGTCGTTCCATACATTACATCCCTTTTTACAAGCAAAACATAACACTTTCCACCTGCTATCGAGGGGAGTCGAGTCGTCATCTTCTTTTGGACTGAGTGCGGGGTCTTCTTCAAAAGGAATCCAGAAAACAAGCCTTTAAAATACGGACGAGGCTTCAAAAGGTTTCACGTCGCCTTGAACTTTTAGTTGGCACGTCCTTCGTAGTTCGGGGTACCTGCGTGGAGAGCGAGGATCATTACATTACACTTGTACTGGTGCGTGGCAAATTAAGTTCCAAGCTCTCATTTGGTTGAAGAGTTTATATGACTTAGTTTATGAATGTTTCTAACAATCCTAATGAATTTCAAACGGGCAATGAAAAGCATAATATAAATTATGTTGGAACTTACCCACGGCGGACCGCGCCTTATGAGACTTACCATGTTCTTTCCTGTCAATTGTTATCATTTTTCATACCAAGAGCAATATTACGTGTGATTGGTCACTGACACCACAAGCCATCCTGGACTTATAGCTTTGTTAGTCGGGGCCCTTTCAACGCAAGTAGCAAGCCCCGCTGAAAGTCTCCGTCTAACCCGTGCTAGCATCCAGCACAGCTATACCGTGTTTCCTCCTAGGCCGAGTCGGTCCCGTGGCCCCGGGTTGTCGCTCGAGAAAACTTTCTCCTTGTCGACAAGTTGTCCAATGACCGAGTTAAGACATTATTTAGTTGTTAAGGTATTGCCTACGTACACTTTGAAAACTTGATCATTTTACCGTGCCCGTGCCTTTGCATTCATTCTTTCATTCGCAACAACACTGTCAATTTACCTAAGAAGGGGTCGAGAAGAGAAGGGTCAGCCACTCAGTCCAAAAGAAGATGACGACTCGACTCCCCTCGATAGCAGGTGGAAAGTGTTATATTTTGCTTGTAAAAAGGGATATAATGTATGGAACGACTATCTCATCGGCGTTCGTTTTGTAAGTCGAGTCATGTTGTAGCCCGCACGGCCATGAATGTAATAAAGTCAATGTAAATGAAGTTTATTATCAATGAAAAAGTCTACTTCTATTTCAAATATGTCAATTAATTTCTCTGCGTACTCTAACTTGATGTTGTGTTTCGGATAACCTTATGACTATGCCTTGTGCGATCGCAACTTAGGTTCGTACGACATCACGTCCGGGGGACAACTATCGATTCTACGGAATCGAGGCGTGACAGAGGGAAGGCTTACGTTTTGTCATCCACCTTAGGTGTTACATGGAGGATCCTAGACCTTGTACAGACTCGAAAACTTGGACCATTTGAGAGCAGTCTTTGAGTGTACGTTGGTCTTCTCTTCAGTCTTGATTTGTAGGAGACTTCATCAGACTTCCATTTGAATAGCAGCTTGAATAAAAGGATCTCTTAGCATGCTTCTAGTGAATATATGTTCGCTGAAATATAGAGAAAACTAATCCACGAAGATGTTGTTAATGTTATCAAAATAAATGTGCCAACAATTCCTACTTCTACTGATCTTGTGATACACACAATCTTTAACAGTGTTCATCTCAAAATCAAACGAGATAATCACTTGAAGTACCTTTGACGAGAAGCTTGCTTGAGTTCATAAATAGATTTTGTCAATTTGCAAACCATATTCTTTGGGCCTTTCGACACAAAGTTTTCTGATTGTACCATATAAACTGTTTCATCAATATTACCATTGAGAAATGTCGTTTTGACATCCATTTAATGTAATTCAAGATCAAAATGTGCAATATGTGCTATGATTGTTTTAAAGGAGTTTTTCAAAGATACCGAAGAGAAAAACTCTTTAAAATTAATCCCAAAATTTTGAGTAAAGTCACTAGCTACAAGACGTACTCTATACCTCTCCACATGATCCTTCGAATCCTTCTTGGTTCTAAATATCCATTTGCAACCAATGGACTTCATACCTTTTGGTAATGGGACAAGTTCTTAAACTTTATCATCTTGCATGGACTTATACTCCTTATTTATTGTATCAATCCACTTTAAGAACTGGAACTTTTCATGCATGACGGAAGTTGATTAGATCATCTTCCAGTATCCACAGTCTTCCTCACGTTCCTAGAGAAATATGACAATATTATCCAAAATTATATTTTTTTTCTTTCTCTGGTGGACCATCTTAATATTACCGGTTCTTGAGGTTGTTGAGTTTGTTCCTTAGGAATAATTACCTTATCTTGAATGGGGGTACCGCTACATTGTCTTGTCAAGGTATCTCAACAACGACTTGTAGAGGTAATTTTTCACGCCCCGATCCGGAAAATCGCTCGTCCTCGCTAGATTTTACCCGAATCATCATCCTCGCTGGGGCATGATGCCGTACGAGCCTGGAGTTGCGCTCGTGCAAGGCAAGATAACGATTCACATAGTGATTATCTCAAATTCGTAACATAAGCAGCGGAAGGAAACAAAAGAATAACACAAGAATCTCTTTTATTCATAATGAACTGAAGGTTACAAAGGCTCTGAATAGCCCAACATATATACCAATTGGCTACAACGCTCATGATCTCTCTAGCTCACAAAGGATTACATTGTTTCATACATTATGCCCCTTTATAGCCAACAAGTAGTCTTCGGCCGAACATCTCCATGTCGCAAGTCCGAACGCTTATGCGGTAGCTCCTCTGGAACGCCAAGGACTCCATGCCTCGGCACGTCCAAGCCAGGCCCCGCCCCGAGCCGATCATAACCTGAGCTGCACATAAACTAGTGGGGGATTAGTGCTTTCGTCTTCGCTTCGCACTGATCAAGACCCGCTCGCACCCAAACCAAGCATTAAATATCTTTAGTGGAACATGCAACTTAATTTGTGATCTTTCTATTTAGCCTTAGGATCGATTTCATAGCAATATTCATGCAAAGCAACTTATCATAAATGTGTCCCATATCGTGTTCCTGCAGCAGATACAGTTAGACATAATCTGAAACATAACATAGTGATTCGTGCATATCCCATTCCTCTTTGCCTAGCCTGCCATGGTTAGAACTTACATAAGCAATCATATGATTCATGCAACCGACCAATCATAATGTAAACATATGCATAATGGGTGGCAGGTCCTGCGCCTGCACCCAGCTCTCATCTCAGCCCACCGGACCTAACTATATGAAGGTCACGGTGTTTCGCACCGTAATGGACTTGGCATCTCTTATGTGTAAGCCTACAATCACTTCGATACGGGTTGCTAACCCAGTATCCGAAGGATCCCAAACTTACGGATATCATAGCTTATCACAGCACTAGACGGTCGCAATCTGTCCGAATGATGTGCACCATAAATACCACACATAATTCTCTCCTAGGCCGAACGGTCCCGGTGCCCCGGTCGTAACCGTCCGAGGGAAGCCGTACCCGTGCACGGGCCATCCGAGTCCATTGACCATGTAATATGCGCCATAGCAAACACACATAACATTCCAACCAAATCCTCCGTTGCATAAACATAATCTCGATTCATTAACGGTTTCCCGTGCCATAAACATATTCGCGATCCATAAATGGTTTCTCGTGCCATAAACATATTCGCGATCCATAAACGGTTTCCCGTGCCATAAACATATTCGCGTCTCATAAACATAATCCACCATCCATATGGGGAGCTCCGTCGGCGTTATGCCCCAACACATCCATATTGATGCACGACGCCCAACGGCTTAGATGTCTCGTACTTATATTCACGCGTCCCGTTCATAATTTTATTCGCATAGCCTACTTCCGTATTTACTTAGTCATTTCCTAGCTTTCGTGCGCGAGGGCACGCTCAGCGCCATAATCAATGTTCTACGCATAGTGTTCAATGTTCTCGGAGCCGTGCACATGATGCACGTCTCAATATCGTCTTTTAATGTTCTACCATCATTGCCCTATCGCGACACGTACACTTGATGCATGTCGCTTCAATTGTTCGATTGTTCAATGTTCTATCTTAGTGTTCGACCCATACTTGGACCTTTCGTCGCCGAGCCACGCTCGCTAACTCGATAACATCTTACACATACAATGATATCTTTTATTAGACGTGAAGGAATAGGGAGAGAGAGTCAAGAACCCGCCCACCTTAAGCCGATACGCCTTATCGTTTTGCCGGGCTGAAGCGGTTCGCTTCCATAACTTGGTCGCATAGCTAACTCTCGGACTTAGCCATTCCTTTGAACTACTCGGTTGATTTGGCCTATCGTGCCCATGCCACAATCCGTTGCAAGGCCACGATTTGGTTTTGCGGACACTTCATTGCATAAGACAAAATGCCGACCTCTTATCGTCCAGCGTAAAAGCATAGCCTGCACACCAGATCAACTAAAATCAGCACTTGCTCAACGGGACTTATCCTTTGCATCGATTCGATTCATAGATTTCAACCGACTCAAAGCTTACCTTTGGCCAACGTAACTCTTGCATCGATTCGCATCGATACTTCATCGGGTCAACGCAACTCTTCGAGTCAATGACTCATCATAATGCACCGATGCGAAGTGGGGCATTACATAATATACCACTCAAAATCAGGTTCGTCCTCGAACCGAAACCAACACTTAATCCAAGTGCCTCGCCAGATTGTTTCACAATCTCGTGCTACTATCGTTGGAATCATACAACTTAGTTTGGATCATACACATATTTTAGGCATCCCACCAATACATGCATTTCAGCCAATCTCAGTTGTAGGATATCGAAACAACTAACAAGCTCAACTTACTCCTCAAGCATCAATCAGTCCGTACTCGACTTAGTCAAATCTTAGCGCCTATTCTCCAATACTTCTCGTATGCATCACCCCATAACATGCGATCCTCTTCCACCTATCTCTGCACATAACTTGATTCAAACCCGTAACTTCGATCTCATAAGTTTCTTGCCGGCCACCTAATGCATGCATTGCATCAAGCCGTTACGCATCCAATTGCAACAATTCTCCGCAACTCCTATTCGTCCATTCGTTTCCTATCTCTCACATAACTCAAGCCTTTCATCCAATCATCCATAACATTTTGGCCTTAACGACATGGACTAAGTCCAACATGTCACAAATTTCTCTGTCTATAATACGTACTAAGTCTCGCACACAACTATCCCAACACGATCCATGTTCTCGAACTGCCTACGCATCGCGTCTGGGGCTACCCCCGCTAGGTAACTTATCCAGACATCGTGCTTAATCTCTCTCGACACAAGAGGTCGACTTGAGTCTACGATGCTCAAAGGCAACAATCTTTCCGACTCAAGGTCTCTTACGATACGCTCATCCACGATTCTCGTCCGAGTACGAATCCTTTACTCAATTTCGAATCAATCCCGACTAGTTCGTTCCATAACATAAATCGTGCGCTCAACACATATAGCCTAACCGTTACTCAAACCGATCTATGACACAACTCTTAGGGTTGTTCTACTATCCGTCGCTCTCGCGCATTGCAGAATCCTTTCAATCGCCTTACCGCATCGCTATGCTAAGCACGTTCCTCGACATCTATTCGATCATCGATCAACCAAGTCTACTTATGCACTCATTCGATCGATCATAACTTTTCTAACCATATCGATCCCGTCGAAGACTACTCACTAACTTCCGAAACACGATACTCGCTCGCTTAGACTTATCCTCAACATGCACTACATCATTCTTTATCCTCGCCTAAATTTCTTATGCGACTTCTTCAGGGTCCTCCCATGGGACTTCAATATTCGCTTGATTTGGCGGTCAAGTCTTCTAGGGTCATCTGCCCCGAAACTACGCTCGATAATTGAAGATCATCAACGAGGGACAGTTATAACGAACCATGCTATATCCTATCGCGGAGCCAAATCAATTCCCGACGCTTCCTATGGGACTTTACCCAATCTGACATAATTTACCAATTCGTGATTCATCTACCCCCGCGCAACTGATGCGTCGTTGCTACTCGAATGACTTATGCATTACCGTCAACTATCTTCGCTAGTCGTATGACGTCTACTCGCCTCAAATCCGAGTTTACCTATTCTTAATCATAGTCCGACGCATTCCATACTCATCAAACCATCCTCAAACCACTTTCGCATCAAACCATAAGTCAAATCCGATTTTGCCATGCCAGGTAAGTTTGATCATCCCCGCTGTATGAATTACCATACCAGCGCTCACGCGGAACGATCGCCCTAATTTGACGTGACGCATGTGCGAGGCTGGTGTTGCGCTCGCTCAAGACAAGAATGTTAACATAGTGGTTATCCATGAATCAATCCAGACACTTTCGATTTCATCCGAGTAACATCCGTTCACTCTTCAAATCCTCCGAAGCACTCCTACCGTTATCATCCCATTGCCATAACTTAACTTGCATCTTATTCATCCAACAACAATGTTCAACACAATTTTCGATCATTCGATCAGAGTATCCCCGAGTTATCGTATATCGTCTTTGATACGCCTCAATACCATCATCGATATGCATAACTTGAACATCTTCGTCTCTCATAAGCTCTAATTCGTTGCAATCATTGTTATTTTCTGAACTCGAATATGAATCAAGTCTTACACACATCAAGATCCATTTCGTTTATAACTAACTACCATCATCGAGACACGATTGCCAATTCATATATCCATTCTCATATCTCTAACTCGTACTTCCAATCGTGCTACCTACTCATCGCGCTAACCCAAATCCGTTCGCACGATTTCTTCGTACCTACTCAACTCGTTCCGAAGAAGTCGTCGTACTAACTCAACTCAACACAAATTCGACCGAGTCAATTATTTCTTCGACGCAATATTTCTTGCTATACTCAGCTTATCGTTCGACTTATACTTAATGTACTCTCGCCCGACGTATCATCCTTGGGTACGACTCCGCACATAATTGTTCGACTCAATTCATCGAAGCATACTTGCATCGACTTCTCTCAAGTCATTCCCACTCAAGTCTCGATACTACTCCATCCGTTGAGGACAAATATATCGTAACAACACAATTTTCTCGACGTAACCTATCGCAAGTCTCCAACCGGCTTAACATCGCTATCGCTAAGTGGTACTCCATATACCACTCAGGATCGAGTCTATCGTTATCAATACAATACTTCGCCACACTTGCTCGCACAAGTGGTAGTGCATATACCACTCGAAATCGAGTCATTACTCGACATCACCTCCGCATAGGTCCGGCATCTATTCCTCAATCAACTATCCCGTATGGCGATCTTTCCGATCCCAGCTCTAGCGTTCGCTCAAGTTTGACACGTATTCACTCTAACCGTATCTTGGCGATCATATCGATCACACCCGCAACATTTGCTTATTCAAAGCTCAACGCGACATTCGGCCAACATACATGTTCGCCTACTCAAACTCGACTTAGCGACCATCTCGACTCGTTATTATTGCATCCACGATCTTCTAATCTCGTTCATTGCAACTTGTGCAACAACTCATTCTCGATACTTAAGGTCTTTACTCAATCTCGTGCAACATATCGCTATCCATCCACATAGCCATGCAACACGCATCATACCATATCGACTCGTTGCACCGATGCGACGAATGATTCACGACTTGCTGCACTCCGTGCAACCAACAACACATAACCGTTCGCATAGCAACATAACATGCATCGCCTCACCTATCGACCCGTTGCACTTCGTACAACCAACAATACGTATCTCCTCACACTTCGTACGACCGACAATACGCATACCATTGTACTTCATGCAACCAACATCACCATATTCGTTGCACTTCGTGCAATCAACGACTCACAACTTTCTTGCACTTCGAAAAACCATAATCTCATGACCCGTTGCACTTCGTACAACCAACACTCTCCGATGGCACCCGGAGATAGCGTGATAGTCACGACATACTTGTAGCAGACGTACTCACTTAATATAGACTTATTGTATAGAATATCCAATGTAGCGTCGAGCAGATCCATGAGCCATGCGGTTGCGAAAACAACTTAGAGTCAACTGAATTCGATAGCGAAACAACTGAGGGTCAAAGAGATTCATGCACGGTCCAAATGATGGAACCACTCTGATACCAACTTGTCACGCCCCGATCCGGGAAATCGCTCGTCCTCGCTAGATTTTACCCGAATCATCGTCCTCGCTGGGGCGTGATGCCGCACGAGCCTGGAGTTGCGCTCGTGCAAGGCAAGATAACGATTCACATAGTAATTATTTCAAATTCGTAACATAAGCAGCGGAAGGAAACAAAAGAATAACACAAGAATCTCTTTTATTCATAATGAACTGAAGGTTACAAAGGCTCTGAATAGACCAACATATATGCCAATTGGCTACAACGCTCATGATCTCTCTAGCTCACAAAGGATTACATTGTTCCATACATTATGCCCCTTTATAGCCAACAAGTAGTCTTCGGCCGAACATCTCCATGTCGCAAGTCCGAACGCTTATACGGTAGCTCCTCTTGAACGCCAAGGACTCCATGCCTCGGCACGTCCAAGCCAGGCCCCGTCCCGAGCCGATCATAACCTGAGCTGCACATAAACTAGTGGGGGATTAGTGCTTTCGTCCTCGCTTCGCACTAATCAAGACCCGCTCGTACCCAAACGAAGCACTAAATATCTTTAGTGGAACATGCAACTTAATTTGTGATCTTTCTATTTAGCCTTAGGATCGATTTCATAGCAATATTCATGCAAAGCAACTTATCATAAATGTGTCCCATATCGTGTTCCTGCAGCAGATACAGTTAGACATAATTTGAAACATAACATAGTGATTCGTGCACATCCCGTTCCTCTTTGCCTAGCCTGCCATGGTTAGAACTTACATAAGCAATCATACGATTCGTACAACCGACCAATCATAACGTAAACATATACATAATGGATGGCAGGCCCTGCGCCTGCATCCAGCTCTCATCTCAGCCCACCGGCCCTAACTATATGAAGGTCACGGTGTTTCGCACCGTAATGGACTTGGCATCTCTTATGTGTAAGCCTACAATCACTTCGATACGGGTTGCTAGCCCAGTATCCGAAGGATCCCAAACTTACGGATATCATAGCTTATCACAGCACTGGACGGTCGCAATCCGTCCGAATGATGTGCACCATAAATACCACACATAATTCCCTCCTAGGTCGAACGGTCCCGGTGCCCCGGTCGTAACCGTCCAAGGGAAGCCGTACCCGTGCACGGGCCATCCGAGTCCATTGACCATGCAATACGCGCCATAGCAAACACACATAACATTCCAACCAAATCCTCCGTTGCATAAACATAATCTCGATTCATAAATGGTTTCCCGTGCCATAAACATATTCGCGATCCATAAACGGTTTCCCGTGCCATAAACATATTCGCGATCCATAAACGGTTTCCCGTGCCATAAACATATTCGCGTCTCATAAACATAATCTACCATCGATATGGGGAGCTCCGTCGGCGTTATGCCCCAACACATCCATATTGATGCACGACGCCCAACGGCTTAGATGTCTCGTACTTATATTCACGCGTTCCGTTCATAATGTTATTCGCATAGCCTACTTCTGTATTTACTTAGTCATTTCCTAGCTTCCGTGCGCGAGGGCACGCTCAGCGCCATAATCAATGTTCTACGCATAGTGTTCAATGTTCTCGGAGCCGTGCACTTGATGCACGTCTCAATATCGTCTTTCAATGTTCTACCATCATTGCCCTATCGCGACACGTACACTTGATGCACGTCGCTTCAATTGTTCGATTGTTCAATGTTCTATCTTAGTGTTCGACCCATACTTGGACCTTTCGTCACCGAGCCACGCTCGCTAACTCGATAACATCTTACGCATACAATGATATCTTTTATTAGACGTGAAGGAATAGGGAGAGAGAGTCAAGAACCCGCCCACCTTAAGCCGATACGCCTTGTCGTTTTGCCGGGCTGAAGCGGTTCGCTTCCATAACTTGGTCGCATAGCTAACTCTCGGACTTAACCATTCCTTTGAACTACTCGGTTGATTTGGCCTATCGCGCCCATGCCACAATCCGTTGCAAGGCCACGATTTGGTTTTGCGGACACTTCATTGCATAAGGCAAAATGCCGACCTCTTATCGTCCAGCGTAAAAGCATAGCCTGCACACCAGATCAACTAAAATCAGCACTTGCTCAACGAGACTTATCCTTAGCATCGATTCGATTCATAGATTCCAACCGACTCAAAGCTTACCTTTGGCCAACGTAACTCTTACATCGATTCGCATCGATACTTTATCGGGTCAACGCAACTCTTCGAGTCAACGACTCATCGTAATGCACCGATGCGGAGCGGGGCATTACAAATTTGACATTGTCTTGTTGAGGCTCCGAATTTACTTCTTGATCAATGACAGTACAGAATCCTGCACATCGTCAAAAGTGATAGTAGGAATCACAATCGATTCTTCCTCAAAGACAATGTTCCAAATTTTATTTCTTCCCTAAACTCAACATCCTCAAAAATTATATTTCTCGTCTTAAAATTTTCTTTTGTGTGGGATCATATAATTATTAACCCCTTGATTTGTCAGCATAGCCAATAAAGTGGCTGTTTACAATTGAACTTTGGTCTGTATTTCCTTTACACATTAATATAGACATTAAAGTCTATAAAGTCAATGAAATCCAAATCTCATCAGACACAAGTCGTTCAACTCTATTTCTAGAGATGTAACATAATCGCTTATGCTACTTAGACATTCTAACAAACACTTGGTGGACAAAACTTGTAGTCTCCCTCAAATGGACACTAAACCCTATGTAACCGTCATAATAGGACTCATTAGGATCTCAACCTTCTTCCTATTAGTCATGGAAGGGGTCTCCTACATGGATGCATGAAATTTGACTATGGAAATGAAAGTTTAGAGGGTTATACCTATGTAGAATGAAGCCTACACCAAGCTCCACGATTTTGGGGAAGAAGGATGAAGAAGGGGCTATCAAATCCTTGCTATAGCCTCCACCAAGCCTTCTTGAGCTCCCCAATCCTTAGCACAACAAAGGGAAGAAAGAGGAGAAATTTGGAAGAGTTTGGAATGAAGAAAATGTATGGAAACACTAGAAAGGAATGGTGTGAAACCCGTAATTTTCGGTAATATTTTTAGGAATTATTTTAATTAAATAGTGTGTTGTTAAAATTTGTGTTAGAATAATATTATTTGTACTTTATGAAAATTATTTTTAAAAAATAATTTTACGTGGATTTTTGAATGTGACCAGACCCGAACCTATCTCCAGATTAAAAATATTTTAAATAGGAGTCCTAAGAATATTTTTCTAAATAATATTGTTATTTCCTCCTTAAAACAAAAATATTTTTGTTGCCCCAAATTATTTTTATTAGATTTAGCCCAAGTCCAAATTATTAGTCCTTAAAAACCATTTTTTTAGAAAGCCTTTGTATTAAGCCTAAAACATTGGCCCAACTCATCTATTATAGTGGGTTATAAAACCCATTAACCCATTTGCCAACCCATTATTTGTTCTGTGGAGTTCCTTTGTTTCTAAAACCATTCATTCATTAAGAATGAATGTTGTTCCTTAAAGGAATTAATGAGTTGCAAGCTATTAGCCTTGTTGTTTCATTATGTAGGAAAGTTATTCAAATCTTTTGTGTTGGAACTCTTCCTTTCCCAAAACCGAAAGTCTTCTCGGTTTCTTTCCGATCAAAACCGTTGACCTTTCCCCTCCCTACCGCCGGTCGGAGTTATGGCAAGGAGCCCCTTCACCTTCTTCCATGGGTAACCCCCTTCTTCCCCTTCCTATATATAGACTCTACTTCCAAATCCTTCACCACCATCCCATTCTCCATCTTCCCCAAACTCCTACTCCAAATCCCTAGCCATCCCGAGCTCCCCTCGGCAGATCCCGACCGCCGGCCTCCGCCCAAGCCACCGGGGAACCCGCGCCCCTCCCGAGGCCGATCCCAGCCGGCGCCCTTTCCGGCGTGTTTTCCCGACCCGACGCCTTTTTTTCCGCAGTCGCCGCCGCCAAACCGGTCCCGTTCCGGCCGCCCGTCGCCGGCGTTGCCCCGGTGACCGCCCCCGTCCGACCCGAGCGCTTCTGGTTCGCTGTTGGACGACTTCTTCTGGTTCCGTTCCGAGTTCATTCTTGGTTTCACGTTGTCGATTGGGTAACCTCTAATCTTATAGTTTTCCTATATTATGTAGTCTATGATGAAAATCTGGTCCTACAAATTCCTTCTGGAATTTGATTTTCGGTAACGTAGCGACTACGTTACTGTCTTGGTTTTTCGAGTTCTTCGAAAAATTATTTTTTTGTTGCTGGTTGGTTGCTGGAATGTCTTGGACAGAACCTAGTTCTGTAGAATTCTCGGGATTCCGAGAACTCTTTCGGAAAAGGTTCTGAGTTCTGTATTCTCGGGTTTTCCGAGAATTTGCGGGAATAAAACGGAATTTAGATTTAATGCATAAATTTGGTGTTGTTCTCTGTTTTCGGATTGGGTTCTCTGGAACGGTTGGTTTGGGAAAATGTGGTTCTGTGAAGAGTTTCCGTTGTGACTTCGAATTTTCCGATATTTTCGGGTTTTCCGAATTGATCTCGGGAATTTTCTGTGATGGTTATATTTATATTTTTGGGTTGGGAATTATTTTGCAGGTTATTGGAAGTTTTTCCCAGTTTTTGGGTTGACCGAAAACAGAGGAGATGCTGCCAAAAATTTTACAAAATAATAAAAATGATTTTAAAATGATTTTCGGTAAAAATATTATTTTAATAATATTTATGGGCGACGACCTTAAAGGTCAATGGGCCCCAGCGAAATGCAAACGCACCGGTTTGTCCGGACGTTGAGGCAGAGTAGCTGATATGATGACTGGACCAGAGTCTGAGACTTCATTCTTATTTTACATTTTTAATTAGAAATTTTTGTTATTATTTTGTAGGCAATTTACGGGACTAACCTTTTTCTCTTATTTTATTTCATGTAAAAAAAAAATATTGTAAGGGCATAAGCCCAATTCTTATTTTGTTAATTGTGGTCTGTAATAAGTAAGTAGTGTAGCATTTATCTTTATTTTCTGGTTGTGGTTTTGTATACGTAAAATGGTAGAATAGAAATTTTATGTATATTCTCATAAATAATTAGGAATATTTATAAATTCATAATTTTTTCACTTAAAAAGATAAGTAATTATTTTATATACAAAAATACAAAGTTTTATCAAATAAAAGGATAATTGTAAGTTTTCCAAAAGAGAAATGTTAAATTGATTTTCTTGGTAAATAATAACTCATCTAGAAAGATCGTGTTTTGTTAATAAAGAAGTAAAATTTGACTAGGAAAGACAAATAGAAATTGTAACTAGACAGCTTGAGATTGCTTCTGAAACGAGTTTCCCGGAAATGTAGGATTTCAAGGAAGAGTGTAACTTACCAAATACCGAAGTACCAACTCTTCAAACCCGGAAGTTAAGGCAAGTACATTTTATGTAAATTTTACAATCATTTTACAATTGTTTCATTGCAATTTTAAACCACCATTATACACGAACTCCTTCGGGAGCATTGATTGTACTGTTGGGGACTGGGGGAGTAGAATAGTGGATATGACCAATTCCAACCTTAGGATAATGACTGTGTTAGCTTTCCCCTCTTCACACGGGGACAAGCCATACCGTATCGCTAGGATACTACTGTAACCCAATCCGGTCATATTCATTATCTATTCACATCACTGTACTGAATTATTTCAAAACTGTTCATCTTTAAATTGTTTAAAAGTGCATGTCATAAATTGTATTTTAATTGTTAAAAGTTTGCATGAATTGTACTTTGCTCCCTCCTGACTGGAGATAACATTTTAGGTATTACTGAGGATCTGGAGATGATGATCAATAGCTATTATGATCCTGACTTGTACCCGGCGGTACTCCCAGCTGATGATGATGTTGTGGCGTCCCCATAGATGCTACATTAGTTGAGAGTTTAGTTGTTTCTTTATTTCCAGTTTATGAACTTTGTATTGAAAGACAAGTTTTTATTATCGTAAATTAAATGTTGTGGCAACTTTTAAATTCAAGCTTGTTGTTGAAATGACCTGCAATATGGATTACAGCTTACTGCCGTCGTCTCATCAACGGCGCAGGCTGGGCATGATCCGATTCGACCCAAGTATTTGGGGACCGGGTCGTGACATGTTTTTAGTGGTGGCCCATGCAGGTCTCTGTCAACAACTTAGGAAAACTTAGAAACAATTAGGAACACTAGAACATCATATTGCCACAACTTAGGACCGATATATCTTAATAAATATTTTTGCTTGATTATAGACGGGTAGGATACCTTGCTTATGTTTATGTCCTAAACCTTTCCAGACCATGGCCATTAATGAGAATGACAATGTTGGAGATGAGTTGTCACCTCAACATACCACACCACCACCTTCCCTGTTCAGTCCAGATCCTACTCTGCGACTTTCTGATCGCCATCATAATGCTGGAGACGCTCAAGTTCATCAGACGATGGATCCTTCAGGCTCGAGGACTGGACTGCGGACGGAGATGCTTGTCCCACCTGCCCCGCCGCTTCCAGTGAACCCCTCTGAACTCATAAGTTTGCTGCGGGAAATGCTAGCTACTCAGAGGGCTGAAGCTGAATCTCATCGCGAGCAGAACGCAATTATGAAGGAAGGAATTGAGAACTCCCACAATGTAGCTATGGCTGCACTTGGAAGGAGAGAAGTGAACCCAGAAGAGCCTAGACCAGCTAAAGTAAGTGCCATTCTAGAGGATAAATTTTAGTAATTTTTTTTTTGAGACCATTAATAGTGATTAGAGATCATATTATGGTAAGGTGGGGGATATTGAGAGCTTCAAGAAGCAGAACCCTCGACCTTTCAAGGGAACCGAGGGAATTGTCTATGCTGACGAATGGCTCGACAGTATGGAACGTCTCCTGAGCGTCGCACGACTTCCAGAAGACCTTAAGGCAGAAGCTGTAGGACTCCAACTGCAGAATATAGCTAGCACCTGGTATCGGAATGAACCCCGACTCCAGGATAGGCAGGTCGATTGGGACACCTTCAAGAAGTTGTTCCAGAGGAAATTCTTCCCAACTTCTGAGATGCGGGAGATGGAGCGACAATTCCAGAACCTGAAGCAAGGCAATATGACTGTGGGAGAGTATGCGGCAGAATTCGGCCAGCTCAGCCGATTTGCCAAGAACATGGTGGCTGATCCTGCTGATCGTGCTGAACGATTCAAGTATGGACTTAGAGAGGAGATTCGCACTCATGTGATCTCTGGTGGAGCTAAGACTTATGAGAAGATTCTGGAGAGAGCCCAAGACATAGAGAAGAGTCAACCTGCCCGCTCGAAGAGAGATTATCCTGGAACTAGCAACTTCCAGGGTAATCAGAAGAAGCCCAACAACAACAACAGCAGCAACAATAACAATAACCGTCCTCAGCACCAGCAGGCGAGGAACAATGAAAGAGCACCCCAGAGGCAGATTCCTATCTGCGACTTTTGCAAGAGGCCGGGACATCTGGCAAACATCTGCAGGAAGAGGCTAGGACAATGTCTGATCTGTGGGTCTTCCACCCATCAAGTGAGGGATTGTCCCTTGTCAAACAACAAGGCTGGAGGAAATCAGCAGAAAGGACCTCTGCCCACTCAGCAGCAACAATTTGGGCAGCATCAGAAGACGGGGCGAGCTTTTGCCCTAACTGCAGAGGAACCAGAGCCGGAGCAGGAGCCTAATGCGGATGTCATATCAGGTTACATCTATGTACATTCTCATCCTGCATTAGCTTTATTCGACTCTGGTGCAACACACAGTTTCATAGCAACCAAATTTATCTCTGCACATCACATAGTTACGGGCTTTAGCAAGAGAATATGTAGGGTTATGACTGGAGGTGGACCCCTACCTATAACGGAGACTTGTAATTGCCCCATTACAATTTCTGACCACAAGTTTGTAGCACCTTTATTGGTGATGCCCTTGCCCAACTATGACATAGTCCTTGGAATGGACTGGTTGAGCAAGCAGCATGCGCTGATAGATTGTCACAGAGGATGTGTAATCTTCAGCCCACCTGGAGGGCCAGAGTTTGAAGTCTCTAGAGCTCCGGAGGTTATGGAAAGTATTGTCTACTCTATTTCTGAAGAACCTGAACCACCTCACCCTATCATAGCGGAATTCATGGATGTTTTCCCTGATAGTCTGCCTGGGCTACCCCCAGATCGGGACATAGAATTCACTATTGATTTAGTCCCTGGCTCTCCACCAATCTCTAAGGGATGTTATAGAGTCAACCCGAAGGAGGCCAAAGAGATGAAGGAGCAGATCAACGAACTGAAGGCCCTTGGATTCATTCGAGACGGAGCTTCACCCTGGGGGGCACCTGTTTTGTTTGTGCCCAAGAAGGACGGAACAGTGAGGATGTGCATCGACTACCGGGCGCTGAACAATGTCACAATCAAGAACAAGTACCCTCTGCCCCGGATCGATGACTTATTTGACCAGTTGAGTGGAGCCAAGGTGTTTTCCAAAATTGATCTCAGATCTGGCTATCATCAGATCAAGGTCAGGAAGGAAGACATTCCCAAAACGGCATTCAACACCAAGTATGGGCAGTTTGAATTCTTGGTCATGCCGTTTGGTTTGACGAATGTTCCTGCTGTGTTCATGAACCTTATGAATAAGGTTTTCCATGAATACTTAGACCAGTTTGTCGTTGTCTTCATTGATGACATACTGATCTATTCAAAGACGAAGGAGGAGCACGAAGAGCACCTCAGGAAAGTTCTGGAAACTTTGAGGAAGGAGAAGCTGTATGGTAAGCTTTCCAAGTGTGAATTCTTTCTAGACAAGGTGGATTTTCTTGGCCATGTTGTCACAGGAGAAGGAATTTCTGTGGACCCGAAGAAGATAGCTGCTGTGGAGAAGTGGCCTACCCCAAGCTCAGTTGCTGACATCAGAAGTTTCTTGGGCTTGGCGGGCTACTACCGGAAGTTTGTAAAGGACTTTGCTAGAATTGCTGAACCAATGACAAAGCTGACTCGGAAGAATGAGGAATTCATCTGGACGGAGGACTGCCAAGCAGCGTTCGAGGAGTTGAAGAAGAGGCTTACCACTGCACCAATCCTTGCGCTACCCGCAGGATCCGGTGGTTTCACAATCTACAGTGACGCCTCAGGCAAAGGACTGGGTTGCGTTCTTCAACAACATGGGAAAGTGATTGCTTATGCATCTAGGCAATTACGGACTCATGAGAAGAACTATCCCACTCATGATCTGGAGCTTGCTGCAGTCATCTTTGCGTTGAAGCTTTGGAAGCACTATCTGTATGGAGAGAGAGTGGAGATATACACAGACCACAAAAGTCTGAAGTATGTTTTCACTCAGAAAGAGTTAAACATGAGGCAAAGGCGATGGCTGGAGTTAATGAAGGATTTCGACATCGACTTGCAATACCACCCGGGTAAGGCTAATGTGGTCGCTGATGCACTTAGTCGATACCCAGTGGCGATGTTCTTAACCAAGGAGAGGCACCTGCTGGAGGACATCGAGAAGCTTGGACTGGAGATTGTACTACCTGGAAGGAAGGAACTGGATGCTGATTCGGTGATGATGAAGTTGCAAGTGAGCTCGTATCTGATGGACAGAGTCAGGGAGACGCAATTTCAAGACGAGGCACTTTGCAAGCTGAGAGATCAAGTGTTAGCAGGAACACTGGAGGGTTTCTCAATCGCCAGTGATGGAGCTTTGAAGAATGGTACAAGGCTTTGTGTACCGTCTGGCGAACTGAGGAACGAGTTGATGAAGGAAGCGCATCAGTCTCAATATTCCATACATCCTGGAGCCAATAAGATGTATCGGGATATGCGCACTATTGTCTGGTGGAGTGGAATGAAGAAAGATGTCACCAGGTATGTCGCTAGATGCTTGATTTGTCAACAAGTAAAGGCTAGTAGACAGAGACCTGCAGGACTTCTACAACCACTGGACATTCCAGAATGGAAGTGGGAGCACATCACGATGGATTTCGTGTCAGGACTGCCTCGTTCTCAAGGAGGGAAGGACGCCATTTGGGTAATAGTGGACCGACTAACCAAGTCAGCTCACTTTATTCCCTTCAAAGTGGGTTTATCCACTGAGAAGTTGGCAGAATTATACATGCGGCACATCTACCGGATTCATGGAGTACCGGTAAGCATTGTATCTGATCGAGACACTCGTTTTACCTCACATTTTTGGAAAAGTTTGCATGACAGCTTGGGGACTCAGTTGAAATTCAGCACGGCTTATCATCCCCAGACAGATGGGCAATCTGAGAGGACAACTCAGACACTTGAAGATATGCTGCGATCTTGTGTCTTAGAATTTGGAGGATCGTGGGAAGACCATCTGCACTTGGTAGAGTTTTCTTATAATAACAGCTACCAAGCCAGTATTGGTATGACCCCGTTTGAAGCTCTTTATGGACGTCGTTGCCGTACACCATTGGCATGGGACGACGATGGTGAAAGAGTACTGCTGGGTCCTGAAATGGTGACTGACGCAGCAGAGAAGGTGAAGTTTATCAGAGACAGGCTCAGGATTGCTCAAGACAGACAGAAACACTGGGCAGACAGCAGTCGTCGACCACTGACATTTGAAGAAGGAGATAAGGTCTTTGTGAAGATTTCTCCTACCAGAGGTACTATCAGATTTGGCAGAGCTGGGAAGCTGAGTCCCAGATACATTGGTCCGTTCGAAGTTCTGAGCCGGATTGGAGAAGTGGCGTATAGGTTAGCTCTACCAGCTAATCTAGAAGGCGTGCACAACGTCTTTCACGTTTCGCAGCTCAGGGAGTATGTACCTGATAAGAACCACGTTCTGGACCATTCAGAGTTGGAGATTGGACCGAGCCTCACTATTCCAGAAAAGCCAGTGGCAATATTGGATCGAGGCGAGAAGAAGACCAGAACCTCGGTGACTCCTATAGTCAGAGTGATGTGGAGACATGATTCCCCAGGCGAGTCTACTTGGGAGCGTGAAGATGAGATGCGGGAGAAATACCCGTACTTGTTCGAGATTTGAGGTATTTTCTCAACCTAACTCTTTAAATTTCGAGGACGAAATTTTCTAAGGAGGGAAGGTTGTGAAACCCGTAATTTTCGGTAATATTTTTAGGAATTATTTTAATTAAATAGTGTGTTGTTAAAATTTGTGTTAGAATAATATTATTTGTACTTTATGAAAATTATTTTTAAAAAATAATTTTACGTGGATTTTTGAATGTGACCAGACCCGAACCTATCTCCAGATTAAAAATATTTTAAATAGGAGTCCTAAGAATATTTTTCTAAATAATATTGTTATTTCCTCCTTAAAACAAAAATATTTTTGTTGCCCCAAATTATTTTTATTAGATTTAGCCCAAGTCCAAATTATTAGTCCTTAAAAACCATTTTTTTAGAAAGCCTTTGTATTAAGCCTAAAACATTGGCCCAACTCATCTATTATAGTGGGTTATAAAACCCATTAACCCATTTGCCAACCCATTATTTGTTCTGTGGAGTTCCTTTATTTCTAAAACCATTCATTCATTAAGAATGAATGTTGTTCCTTAAAGGAATTAATGAGTTGCAAGCTATTAGCCTTGTTGTTTCATTATGTAGGAAAGTTATTCAAATCTTTTGTGTTGGAACTCTTCCTTTCCCAAAACCGAAAGTCTTCTCGGTTTCTTTCCGATCAAAACCGTTGACCTTTCCCCTCCCTACCGCCGGTCGGAGTTATGGCAAGGAGCCCCTTCACCTTCTTCCATGGGTAACCCCCTTCTTCCCCTTCCTATATATAGACTCTACTTCCAAATCCTTCACCACCATCCCATTCTCCATCTTCCCCAAACTCCTACTCCAAATCCCTAGCCATCCCGAGCTCCCCTCGGCAGATCCCGACCGCCGGCCTCCGCCCAAGCCACCGGGGAACCCGCGCCCCTCCCGAGGCCGATCCCAGCCGGCGCCCTTTCCGGCGTGTTTTCCCGACCCGACGCCTTTTTTTCCGCAGTCGCCGCCGCCAAACCGGTCCCGTTCCGGCCGCCCGTCGCCGGCGTTGCCCCGGTGACCGCCCCCGTCCGACCCGAGCGCTTCTGGTTCGCTGTTGGACGACTTCTTCTGGTTCCGTTCCGAGTTCATTCTTGGTTTCACGTTGTCGATTGGGTAACCTCTAATCTTATAGTTTTCCTATATTATGTAGTCTATGATGAAAATCTGGTCCTACAAATTCCTTCTGGAATTTGATTTTCGGTAACGTAGCGACTACGTTACTGTCTTGGTTTTTCGAGTTCTTCGAAAAATTATTTTTTTGTTGCTGGTTGGTTGCTGGAATGTCTTGGACAGAACCTAGTTCTGTAGAATTCTCGGGATTCCGAGAACTCTTTCGGAAAAGGTTCTGAGTTCTGTATTCTCGGGTTTTCCGAGAATTTGCGGGAATAAAACGGAATTTAGATTTAATGCATAAATTTGGTGTTGTTCTCTGTTTTCGGATTGGGTTCTCTGGAACGGTTGGTTTGGGAAAATGTGGTTCTGTGAAGAGTTTCCGTTGTGACTTCGAATTTTCCGATATTTTCGGGTTTTCCGAATTGATCTCGGGAATTTTCTGTGATGGTTATATTTATATTTTTGGGTTGGGAATTATTTTGCAGGTTATTGGAAGTTTTTCCCAGTTTTTGGGTTGACCGAAAACAGAGGAGATGCTGCCAAAAATTTTACAAAATAATAAAAATGATTTTAAAATGATTTTCGGTAAAAATATTATTTTAATAATATTTATGGGCGACGACCTTAAAGGTCAATGGGCCCCAGCGAAATGCAAACGCACCGGTTTGTCCGGACGTTGAGGCAGAGTAGCTGATATGATGACTGGACCAGAGTCTGAGACTTCATTCTTATTTTACATTTTTAATTAGAAATTTTTGTTATTATTTTGTAGGCAATTTACGGGACTAACCTTTTTCTCTTATTTTATTTCATGTAAAAAAAAATATTGTAAGGGCATAAGCCCAATTCTTATTTTGTTAATTGTGGTCTGTAATAAGTAAGTAGTGTAGCATTTATCTTTATTTTCTGGTTGTGGTTTTGTATACGTAAAATGGTAGAATAGAAATTTTATGTATATTCTCATAAATAATTAGGAATATTTATAAATTCATAATTTTCTCACTTAAAAAGATAAGTAATTATTTTATATACAAAAATACAAAGTTTTATCAAATAAAAGGATAATTGTAAGTTTTCCAAAAGAGAAATGTTAAATTGATTTTCTTGGTAAATAATAACTCATCTAGAAAGATCGTGTTTTGTTAATAAAGAAGTAAAATTTGACTAGGAAAGACAAATAGAAATTGTAACTAGACAGCTTGAGATTGCTTCTGAAACGAGTTTCCCGGAAATGTAGGATTTCAAGGAAGAGTGTAACTTACCAAATACCGAAGTACCAACTCTTCAAACCCGGAAGTTAAGGCAAGTACATTTTATGTAAATTTTACAATCATTTTACAATTGTTTCATTGCAATTTTAAACCACCATTATACACGAACTCCTTCGGGAGCATTGATTGTACTGTTGGGGACTGGGGGAGTAGAATAGTGGATATGACCAATTCCAACCTTAGGATAATGACTGTGTTAGCTTTCCCCTCTTCACACGGGGACAAGCCATACCGTATCGCTAGGATACTACTGTAACCCAATCCGGTCATATTCATTATCTATTCACATCACTGTACTGAATTATTTCAAAACTGTTCATCTTTAAATTGTTTAAAAGTGCATGTCATAAATTGTATTTTAATTGTTAAAAGTTTGCATGAATTGTACTTTGCTCCCTCCTGACTGGAGATAACATTTTAGGTATTACTGAGGATCTGGAGATGATGATCAATAGCTATTATGATCCTGACTTGTACCCGGCGGTACTCCCAGCTGATGATGATGTTGTGGCGTCCCCATAGATGCTACATTAGTTGAGAGTTTAGTTGTTTCTTTATTTCCAGTTTATGAACTTTGTATTGAAAGACAAGTTTTTATTATCGTAAATTAAATGTTGTGGCAACTTTTAAATTCAAGCTTGTTGTTGAAATGACCTGCAATATGGATTACAGCTTACTGCCGCCGTCTCATCAACGGCGCAGGCTGGGCATGATCCGATTCGACCCAAGTATTTGGGGACCGGGTCGTGACAAATGGTGGCTGCCATTTGGGTTTGTGGGAGTATAAATTGAGTCTTGTCAAGCCCTAAACTCTTCATGACACTTAGTAGTAGGAAGGTCTTTAAGGGGACTAAGCGGTTTGGCTCTAATTAATGCTTATGCTCAACCTAGCCATGACTAAAGTCTATTTAATCAAACCTATTGGTCAAGTCAAATTAAATGGTGTTCACCATGTCTAATGAATAAGCTAGTCTACTAATATATACAACCTTCACATTAAATAAAAAAATATACACAAATTATGAAATGACAAAAATATTCTTGTTCTAGAAAAGTGGTAGTGACATTTCCTATGTTTGGATGTTAAAGGAAAGTGTCAGGAAAAAGAAATGATTTCCATAGGGAAAAAAAATAAAAGAAAAAATGGTTCTCCCATCCAACAAAAAATTCACTTTTCCTTCTAGTTTCCTTGTCCTCTCCAAACATCGAAAATAAAAATGGATAAAAATTAGGCTAAATTATAACTTGATACCCTCAACTATTTCGAATGCTCAACTTGATACCCTAAACTTTGATAGGTATCAACTTAATACCCTCTTCTAATTTTCTATCAATTGGTGTTAACCTAAGATGAAAAAAATATCAAAAATACCCTCCTTCATTCTCTCCCCCTCATTTTCTCCGACAGAGTCCCCTCCATCTCCAGCAACGACGACCCCCCCTCTTCCAGCGATGCAGCAACGACACAACATCAGCAACGGTACATCAGCAACAACGGTAGCAGCGGCGGTGACACGGTATCAGTGCGCGGCGGCAGCAGCGCATGGGCGCATCAGTGGCAGTGGGGTTGGAGATGCGGGAGAGGAGGGGGCCGGGAGGGGTAGGGTGGGGGCGCGGCTGTAGGGGGGACGACGGTGGAGGGGGGACGGGGCGGTGGAGGGGGCGGGGCGGCGCGGCGCGGGGTGGATAGGGGGGTTGGGGGAAAGGGTAAGGGGCATCAGTAGCAGCCGCTGTAGGGAGCAACAACAGCGGTCGCAGCGGGGCGCGGGTGGGCGCGCCGGGGGCTGTGGGGCGCGGCTGCAGTGCAGGGGACAGGGGTGTCGCGTTGGGGGGGTGCAGAGGGTGCGCGGCGGGGTGCAGGGAGAGGGCAACAAAGGTGGGAGTTGGGGAAGATGAGGGTAGTTTAGGTATTATATATATATTTTAACAAAAAACTTAATGTTGGACAGACAGAGGGTACCAAATTGAACATATTAGTTGAGAGAAGGTATTAAGTTAGTAGCTATCAAAGTTGAGGATATTATGTTGAAAAACTTAAATAGCTGAGGGTATCAAATTGTAATTTAGCGTAAAAATTATAATTTTTCAATATAAAAGAAAAACAAAGAATTCATTTCCTTTCATTTTCTTTCTGCGAACCAAACTAAGCCATATATATATATATATATATATATATATATATATATATATATATATATATATATATATATAGAGGATGATGGAGGTGAGGTGCCACCCTATGGAGGGTGTCTACTTGTCACCCCCCCATGCTATCATCATGCACCATGTGCATGATGATAGCATGGGGGGTGACAAGTAGACACCCCACCGTGAGGTCATCTCATATATTTGGAATCAGATAAATTATTTTTGGAATCTTTTCCACTAGAATTCGAATTCCTGACCATTCGAACCGCATAGTTAGGCTAAAGGTCATCTCATATATATATATATATTTTAAGAAAGTATAATTTGAATTTTGAATAATGCAAAATTGCCACTTCTGTTTCGTGACCCGTTCCCTAAACCTTCCCATTGAGTTTCTCAAAATCTTTCCTGAAAACGCGTTCTATGTATTGGGAAGGTGAACTACACACTTTTTGTCAGTTCCACAAATTTATCATATTATTAACTGAGCCAAAGTTGTGAAGACTGCTGCCAAGTCCCAAGTGAAAAGAAAAAGATAGAAATTCAAATATAAAATTTCTTTTTAGACATAAGTCCCTTATAATTACACAATTTGTCACGGACGTCCCTAATTTATTATTATTTACAAAAAAGTCCCCTCTCAAAATATAATTTACATGATTCATGTGAACACCTTGCTCTTTCAAGTTTTAACCCAAACACCAAAACATAGGGTCTTTTTTGGTTCGTGAAAAAGAAAGGAAAGGAAAGAAAAGAAAATCGATTATTTGCTCCCTTTTTTAATTTTTTTTCATTTTTTGCGGTGTTTGAAAAAGGCAAAAAAGAAAAGAAAAGGAAAATGAATCTTTTAGAGTGGAAAAGTAAATCCTTGACATCAAAATATAGAAAATAAATTACTTTTTTTTTTCAAAGTTTTGATTCCGCGGACCAAATATGGCCCTAGTTTTATTGAATCCAATTGTAGGTATGATTGGATTTGAGAAAGAAAGTGTAGAAAAAGTATACAGTTCAAAATAAGAATTCAAAATAGGAACTTACAATAGGGTCATGACAAGTAAACAAAAATTTCTATTTAGGCTCTTGACTTTTTAGGAACTTGCAATCAAGGAATGAGATGTATGTAATCCAACTATTTATAATTAATAAATTTGAAAAAAAAAAGAGGGACTCTGTGATTTCCTCTAGTATTTATGAAAAATATATAAAACTTTTTGACAAGGGGATAAGTAAGATAGGTAAAACAATAAATTTATATGTTTGATTTGATTTGATTTGATTTGATTTGGTGTTTGAGTTGATAGAGATAGAATCATAATAAGGTTGTTGTTTGGACTCGAGCACTCCACCATCCTACCATAATTTTATTCACTCAAAACATGATGGTCCTAGGAGCGCACACCTAGTCGATTCCACACAAATCATGTTAATCCAAATTTGCTCTATGTGGATTACAAGATTCTACTTTACACCGTACCGAAAAAATATAGAGTCTGACGACATGAAGAATCTTTTGGAACCTATAAAAAGAATCATGATCCACCGTAACCCTAAACTTAGGCCACATTTTGTTCACGAATTTAAGGAATTAGAAAAGTAATTTTTTTTGTACCCACAAACTTGAGAACTATTTTCCTAACAAAGAAAACAAAAAGGGAAAAATGGTTCCTCTTAGAATCCATGTGATTGTTTTTCTTCTTATTTTCAGCATTTATTAAGAAAAATTAGGACGATAATTGTCATACTCAAATGTGTTATTGCCTACTTTATAATTATTTTTGAATTTCTATGATATTTTTTTATTTTAAAATATAAAAATATTATTGAAATATTGATAGATATTTTTTTTTCCGTACCAACCAAGGTAAAAAAAATATCAAATGACCTTTTATTAATACTTTTCTAGTAAAGAAAATTAGACATAAAATGTATTTTTCTATGCCACGAAAAAAAAGAATTGACTTCCCTTCCGCGAACCAAACGAGATCTAATTGTGCAAAAAAAATAAAGGCTTAATTTCAACTCGATACCCTCAACTATTCTACTTTGTCGACTTGATATCGTGAACTTTTTTACTCGACAAATTGATACCATAAACTATTGAATATTTTTAACTTGATATCTAAAAATAAAAATAAGACGAACCCCCTCCTCCCTTGGCTACCCCTCCCCAACCCACGGTTGGCTGCACCACCCGCGTCCCCCCTCTCTCTGTGAGCGGAAGTAGGAGCGACGGTAGTAGCGTTGGTGCAACTACAGCAATGACGATGGCGGTAACGGCTCGCTGGGAGAGGGGGGAGGTGCAGGGGAGAGGGTACAGCCGGCGGGTGATGGGGAGTGGAGGCAGTTGAGGGTGGGGGAGATGGACAATGGTAATTTTGTTAATTCTTTTTATTATGATATCAAGTTGATCTGTTGATGCATATCAAAGTTTATGCTATCATGTTGAAAAGTGAAATAGTTGAATATATCAGGTTGCAATTAAGCAAAAAAAAAAAAAAAAAAAACTTTATCATCTATTTGCAATTTTGGGAACATTTTAACAAAGTAAATAAGACTCATGGGGACCAATCTAGAAATAGTGATAGACTTATCTTTCAACTTTCAAGGGACCTGTCTCTTAAAAAAAAAAAAAAAAAGCTCCACTCCTGTCTGCTCACTCCTTACCTATCACTCCCAAATCCCCTCCCTTCTCCTTTCTCCCCCATCTAAAAAAAAGACCAAAAAAAAGAAAGAAAAGAAAAAAATCAAATCCCTCTTGCAACAATGCTCCCTCTTCCTCTCTTCCTCCTCCTCCTCCTCATTGTTGTTGGTGTTGCAGTCTTCCCAGCGCAGGCCCAAACGATCCCAATCCCGCTGGGGTCCCAGATCTCCGCGAGGGACAGCGGCTCCGCCTGGTCCTCGCCGGACGGCAGCTTCGCCTTCGGCTTCGTCCCGGACCGCCCCGGCGGCGACGCCTTCGTCGCCGGCGTCTTCCACAACCTCCCGGGCGCGCAGCGCGCCGAGCCCGTCTGGGCCGCGGGCGGCGGCGCGCGGGTCTCGGAGAACTCCACCCTCCGCCTCTCCCCCGAGGGCAGCCTCGTCCTCCTCGACCCCTCCCGCAGCCCGCTCCCCGTCTGGAGCAGCGACACCGACGGCCTCGGCGTGCGCTGCGCCGCCCTCACCGACGCCGGCAACCTCGTCCTCCTCGCCGGCGGCAGCGGTACCACTACTGTCTGGGAGAGCTTTGACAGTCCCACGGACACTCTGCTCCCCGGCCAGCCGCTGCGCTATCCGCGCTCGCTCCGCGCCGCTTCGGCGAACTCCATCGCGAGCTACTACAGCCTGGCGGTCAGGAGCTCGGGCGAGATCTGCCTCGTCTGGGAGGACAATGTGACCTACTGGAGCAGCGGCCGTGGCGCGGGGGCGGAGAGCGAGGCCAGGCTGGACTCGGACGGGATGTTCTCGCTGGTCGGCCGCAATGGGAGCGCCTCCTGGTTCAGGCTCAGCAAGGATTTCAGGGACCCGGACGTGCGGTTCCGCCGCCTGAGGATAGACGCCGACGGGAACCTGAGGATCTACTCCTGGGACGGCGCCGCGTCCGCGTGGAGGGTCGGGTGGCAGGCCGTGCAGAACCAGTGCCGCGTGTTCGCCTCCTGCGGGCTCTACAGCATCTGCGGCTACGGCCAGGGGGGCCCCTATTGCGGCTGCCTGAACCAGGACTCGGCGGGCGGCGGCGGCATTGGTGGCGGCGGGGCGGCGGCGTGCGAGAAGATGGCGGATTTGGCCAACTGCCAGAAAAGTTTGAGCATGGTCGATCTTCAGCAGACGTTCCTGTACAGCCTCTACCCGCCGCACGACCTGGACGTCATGCTGGGCATGGGGGACTGCAGGAGCTACTGCTCTAACGACACGGGCTGCTTCGCGGCTACTGCGAGGAACGACGGCTCGGGCATCTGCACCATCAAGAGGACGAGCTTTATCAGCGGGTATCGGTACCCTTCCGTCCAGGCAGTTTCATTCATCAAGGTCTGTTTGGTTCCGCAGGCGGTGTCGGCGCAAGTGGCTAACGTGCACGGAAGTGCGAGGCTGCCGCCTGCCGAGTGGCAACAGCAGCCGGTGGAGGAAACTGTTGGGGGTTGGAGGAGCTATCGGGTCACCATCGTGGTGCTTCTTCTGATTACGGGTTTTGTTTTTCTGACGGTGGAGATGGCCGTGTTTTGGTTCATTCTATACAAGAAGCGTCGTCTCAGTGCTGTAGAGAGGAGGAGGATTCCATTTGGGAAGGATATCGGAATGAATGTACACTATAGTGCTCTTGTGAGGTTATCGCTTGGAGAGGTGGAAGAGCTGACTAAAAATTTTGCGAGCAAGTTAGGTCCAACTGTCTACAAAGGAGTCCTTCCCAACAAAATAATGGTCACCGTGAAAGTGCTCGGTAACGTGGTCGCTTCTGAAAGAGATTTCCAATTGGTAGCCTCGACTCTGGGTAGCACCCACCACAGGAATCTCGTTGCTCTGAAGGGCTTCTGCTACGAGACGAGTCACAAGCTTCTGCTCTATGAGTACGTAAGCAATGGTTCTCTTGATGAGTGGTTGCGTAAGCAAAATAAGAGGGACGGATGGCGTCAGAGGCTTAACATAGCCATCGGGATAGCAAGAGGCCTGGCCTACTTACACTCGGAGTGCAAGCAGTGCATATCTCATGGGAATCTGAAGCTGGAGAATGTTTTGCTAGACGATTATTTGGTTCCCAAACTGACAAACTTTGGTCTACAGAGCTTACTGAAGCAGGATGCGGCTTCTCCTTCGGAGACCCTTCCCGAAAGAGATGTTTTCAAGTTCGGAAGTATTTTGCTTCAGATTGTTTCTGGCAAGTTAGACATTTCTGTGAAGAAACAGTGCTGTTTAGCTTACGAAGTGTGCAAGAATGGAGGGTTCAGTGATTTTGTCGATGCCCAGTTGAAGGGGAAAATCGAGGTTGAAGATGTGCAGAGAGTGGTCAGGTTGGCTTTGTGGTGTATGCAAGATAAGCCAGATATCAGGCCTTCTATTGGGGAGGTGGTAATGGTTTTAGAAGGCGCTCTCTCACTAGACATGCCTCCAATACCTGAAGCTTATGAAATGGTGGCAAATCAAAATGGTGACCAAGACTTGGACATAGTGGAGGTAACTTTGTGATCTATGAACTGACTTATCATATGAATTATCTTTTACCTATGCTTTAGATTAGCGTCGTTCTCACGAGTTGCCGCTTCGGGTATTTTAACATCTCGATAGCTCTCGTCAAATCTAGCTCTTGTCAACTATGAGATGATGGCAATTTTGCTTTGTAACTGCATGTTTGGCTTTGTTTCTCAATTAAGAAATGTTGTAATATTGCCCACTGATAGTTAGTGAAATGAACATGAAACCTTTGAGGGGACTGAACCCCAAATGAAATTTAACTTGAAATGTTTCTTGATAGCAGTTTTTCTTTGTAAGTGCATGTCCTGCTTTGTCATTCAATATAAATGTTGTAATATTGCATACTGATACTAAAGTGGAACTGAACTTGGAAACTTTGAGGGGACTGAACACAAAATGTTTAAGGAATTATCTTTGTTATGATTATTCCCCCCCATTGAAGGGAGGGACCTCTACGTCCAGTCTATACAGAGTATCACGAAGGCCACAATGGATACAATCAAGTTTCCGCATCACTTCTCTTTTATTATTTTTGTGATCCTTTAGCTAGCTCTGTTTACTTTAAGGACTTCTAGAATTGCCATTGGAGAGTAACCGAGAAGAGGGATTCTTCTTGTTTCATCTTTCAAATTGTAAAAGTATCTTTTAGACCATTGTTTATCAGTAGCAATGTGTTTCTAGATACTACAAATGTTAAGTCCTTAACTTCCTGCTACTGCTCAGCCCTAACATTTAACAGCTAGTTTTGGCCATGGAAAGTGATAGATACCAGAGCGCTCCGCTGGAAGTAATTGCCCCATGTTTCTGCAAATGTTAAGTCCTCAACTTCCTGCTACTGCTCAGCCCTAACATTTAACAGCTAGTTTTCTGTTTAATTGACAATTGAAGTGATAGATACCAGAGCACTCCGTTGGAAGTAATACGCATCCCATGTTTCCGATGGTTTGTGTTGGAAAGCTGTCGACTTTCTCCAGACTCGGAATATATTGTATAGTTGGAAGATCTCTGTTCCCAACTAGTCAATATTGTCCCTAACAAAAACTCACTGTTTTTTTTTTTAAATTGTTCGTTTGGTAATCATTTGATTGGCCTCTTACTATTTCAACACATCATCCTCAATTCGATTTAATCAATGCCCTATATGAAGTACTTCCTGAATCCCTGATGCATAAATTGTTCCGGTTTAGGATTGAGTTCCATAAACACCAGCTGCTAGTGATCGTGACTGATGCAGGCCCAAATCATGACCGGGGTGTGGAAAATTGTATGTTTTGTTGATTTGTGAGGCGGAAGGGGTTGGCTTGGGGTTACTTTCCTCTGTCCTGCGAAAGAGAGGTTTGGTCCAGTGGGTGGGCTTGTGCTCATCTCTTGTGATGGTTGAATCATTTCAAGGTTATATCATTATGATATTAGTAAGTAGTAGCAGCCCCATTAATATGTGGTGATTTTGGGCCTACATAAGCATCTGCAGGGGGATTGGCATATTGTTCCCTTTCAGGAACATCAAATGGGTATTAGAGGGTTAAGTTTGGTATCCTTCCAAACTAGACCTGCCAACACTAATGTAAGCTTCTTTGTATGCTTCAAGTAGTAGTACCATATCATGGATGCTGCAGTAGGCGATACAGGTACATGTTCGATATGTTACTTTGTGCTGTACATGGTATGCTAAAGATAATCTTATCAGGTGAATGGAATTGGGGTATGAATGTCCGGTTAAAGAGGGGGACTAGGAGTATAACAATTGTTCCTCTTTAACAACCCTTAATAGTGGGACAATTTACTCTTTTTATGAAAGAACCCTTCCCTTTCAAGGTAACTTTTCTCTGTTTTAGTTTGCAGGTTTGTGGGTTCTCTCTTTTATTTGGGACTGGTGGTGTCCTTCAAACGTGGGTCATTTCATAGGGCTGGGAAATTTCTCTAGTAGCAGTTGCTCCCAACTACCTAGGACGAGAGGAGACGACTTGGCTGACGGAATTTGGGGTTGGTTTTTTGAATCCTGTTCTTCCATTCATCTGTGACAAGGGCAATCCAAGTTCGTTTAGGCCTACCTCTAGTCTTAACGATTTTTAACTATTATCTTATTGTTCCTCCTTACTAGAGCATTTATTGGTCTACACTACACGTCCAACCTCCGAAGGCGATTTTTTCTCCTATCTTGTCGTCAATTGACGCCATCTCTATCTTCCTACAAATACTCTCATTTCTTATCCTATCTTTTTAATGTATTGCTAGTTTGCTATTCATCCATTTTAGCATTCTCATTTCTGCTACACTAATTTTCTAGACATTTTGTTTCTTAATTGCCCAACAATTTGATCCATAAAGCATGTCTGGTCTTATAGCCGTCTTATAGAATTTTCTTTTAAACTTCAAAGGTATCTTCCTTTAAACTTCAAGTATGAGTCCGAAGTCGCATCCTTTTTATCCCAGGCTTATGTACTTAGGGAGAAGCTTTCTTTGCATAGATTATCAAACAAGGGTGATGATTGGTTAACTGGAACTTAGAAGATGGATTGGCATGGGCAAGTTGGAAATAATGGAAGCTTGAGCGGTTGACACAGGTAGGAGCTCCAAGTATGGTATCTTCTGTCCTGTCGTTTGAAGGTGGTGTACTCATTTACTGCTCTGGTATGAGCCTTGCATCCTAGTAATAAGTTGACTGGAGTTGGTGTTTTACTTGTCCGTCACCATTCCCACAAACAATTGATCAAGGATCATACATGGTGACCCAGGTTGCATTACCACGTGATAGCTCGTGATGTATTACAGGTCCAAGCATACGGGCTCTAGTTGCTACTGATTATTAAGATTCCCTGAGGAAGCAACCTAGATTCAGTGTACTCCTTGACATACCAGCTAAAATGTAACTTAGTTATTGTGTACCTTCCCCCTGTGGTTGCCTGACAAGAGCCATGGAAAGATAGCTATAGAATAATCTCCCCATCCTTCCTGCATTTTTGTGCCATTTTCCCTTCATGGGAAGTTATTAAGAAGGTTGCTCTACTTCACCCTGGCTAGCAAGTATCAACGAGAATAGGACTTCTCCTCTCTAAACCCCGATATTAACAAGCCCAAGTCCTCAGTAAGACTTTGAATAAGATCTTGCAGATGTCAAGCTGGTACGTGTTGATTGTTACCAGCCGGCTCTTGCTGGGTCTGGGACTTTATTTTGTACCAGGAGGCATCCATGATAGACTAAAATGACTGTCTGGGAATTCAATTATGTCATGTTGGTCTCGATGTGGTGCTTACTAGACAAATTGCTGAACTGAGGTTGAGTGCTGCGAAGAGAGGTCAGCAAGGATAATTGTTTGTTCATAACCTTGAGAAAGTGTGTGCAAGAGCTGACCTCATGCGAAGGAGAGGAGGCTCATGAGAAAGAGGCAGAAATAAAACAGAGAGATGGAGTTGTTCAGTTCTTAGGTATACTCCAGTAAAGGTGATCTTGAGGAGTTTCTGCAGCTCAAGTCCCTATCTTCCCTTGTATCATGTATAAAATGCTATATTTAGTAATAGAATTGCTGTGTGCCTTGAATCCATAAGCCAAAGATGACAATCAGAAGTTTCAGAGTAGTCTAAGAGGTGCTCGTGCTAGTGAGGTTTTCAAAGTGTCAATACCACAAATGCTGCAGGGACACGAACTACAAGGCTGGATTGGATATGCGACTCAGGTTGGGCACATATTTTAGCGAGTCCTAGTGTTTTTTTGGAGTCTCCATGCCTTGTTGGATATGTGTCACGATCAGATATGAGGGCACATATTCGACACATTTTGGCATGTCCTAGTGTTTTTTTTAGTGTCCATGTATTGTGTGATATGTGTCTGACACAACATGCGACAAAGACACATGATTTTTTGGAGTCCCCTTGTTGTTAAGTATAGTGTTTAGTCATAATATTAGCTTATTCTTATCCTTTTTATATTATCTTGTTTGTATTTTGTATAAATTGCCATAGAGCCTAAATGAAAGATAAACTTTTCTAACTCTAATATAGTGTTAGAGCCATGGTCGCTCCTGAAAATCTTCCACTATCGTAACAAATTCTCCATCCCCATACTGATTTGACACCATGCTCGAGTTCAATTCTAAACCACCATCATCTCGAGTTTGCCAGCTCGGTCACCGATCCCTCTCCTCGCCATCTCGATATCGACATCATTATTTCGATCTTGGCCTCGCCACTAGTCAAAGTGACTCGTGGATCGCAGACTAGTCACCTTAACCGTGCGTCATCATTATTTAGATCGGCGTCGACTAGTCACCTTAACCGTCCGTCTTCGCTCGAGCAAGTTATCAAATATGACTAGCATGTAGTACTTTGTCACCTATATATTGTCGTCATGCTTAGTACATGCTATAGATGATACATCATTCCCTATTGTTTGTCGAGGTCACTTGTTCGACTTAACTTCTATATATTCTCGTCTTAACTTCTATATCTCATGTTCGCTCGGGCTTTATACATACTATAGATAATACATCATTCCCTATTGTTTGTCGAGGTCAGTTGTTCGACTTATTTTGGTTCTCCATCCTATGTTCTCAATCTATCGATAAATCTCCTCTTAATGCCCCAGTTGACCGACATGTAGTACTTTGTCACCTATATATTGTCGTCATGCTTAGTGTACGACTATTGCACGGGAAAACATATTGGATCTAGACGTCGACGTGGCGGTCTTTACTACATGGACAACCTCGTCCAACCACTGTTTATAACCTCTTCTTTGGTTTGTTAGTTGCCTTGACACTCCTCCTCCTTGCGCCTTTGACATATGGCACCAACGTCTTGGACATATGTTGCTACCTCGCCTATGAATCTTATCATCTTCTGTCGCTTTCTGGGATTTTTCTACTACATCCTTGTCCCCTTTTACTGGCTGTGAGTTGGGTAAGCATGTAGCCACTTTGCTCCCTTCCTGCGAGCATATTTTATCCTTCCTTTCGGCTTGATCCACTTTGACGTTTGCGGACCCACTCCTCATCTCTCAAAACGTGGGAATCGCTATTTTGGGATCTTTCTTGATGATTGTACTTGTTACACATGGATCTATATGCTCTCTCAAAGTTTGACGTCTTTTTCAAATAACTTGAGTTTGCTATGATAGTTGCACTCAGTTTTCTCACAAGATCAAGATATTTCACTCAGATTCAAGGGCGAATATACACCGCATCAGTTCAGAAATTTTCTTGCTTCTCAGGAAACGTTGTCTCACTTCTTTTCTCCACATACACATTAGCAAAATGGTATTTTTGAAAGACAACATCACCGCATACTTGAGACTACACGTACCATGCTACTCTCTACACCGTGCTCACGAGTGCCTTTCTTATCAAACCAGATTCCTTCTACTCTTGGTGGTGTATCTCCTTACCAAAAGCTCTACATTTGTGTCCAAATTATTCTCTCCTCCAAGTATTCGGTTGCACCTACTTTGTTCTCATATCGCCATCAAAACGCAACGAGTTATCAACGAGGTCAACCATGTCCATGTGCCTCTTTTTGAGCTACAACACCACACACAAAGGATATAAATGCCGTTATCCTATCGCCAAGCGTCTCCGTATCTCATGTCATATATCCTTTGAGTACCTTCCTTGCTATGCTGTAGCTCATCCTTCTCTGCCATTACCACCGTTTAACTCTTTCTCGAGACTACTATATTTGCTCCATACACTCAATCTCCACTCTCAGGGCCTCTTTCTACTGAGGACGCTCAACATCGCGATCACTCTACTTTTACTATTGATCCTACATTTCATGCACACATTCACTCCACAAAAGAGATATCTAGTATGCCTACTTGTCATGGTCCACCTGACTATGCAACTCCTCTTGCTACCGAGGATCCTTTACTGGTGCGACGTTTCACTCGTGAGCGCCATCCTCCAGAGTGACTGAATTTACTGCGAGTCCTACTCTTCAAAGCTTTCTTGTTGTTATATCATATCTTCGAGAATCTCAATCGTGCGTATCACGAGGCTGCTTCTATCTGTGAATGGTAACATGCCATAATCGATGAGCTTATGGCCCTTCAACAGACTCATAATTGGACCTCACCATTATGCCTTCGGGAAAATCATAAGTTGTAAGTGGGTCTAAGATTAAAACTCTCGCAGATGGTTCTATAGACGAGTACAAGGCTCGTTTAGAGGGTTTTCTCAGCAACATGGTATTGATTACGACCAGACATTTTTCCTTGTTACCTAGATGACAATCGTTCATACTCTTCTGATGCTTGCAAGGTTCTAAACGGCGGTAGGCAGGTGCGCGGCAGAGAGAGTCCGCCTAGGCCGACTAGGCACCGCCTAGACGCCCTAGGCGGTTGATACATTTTGGACATTTTTTACTATTTTCATTGTTTTTTTTTTTTTTCATAATATGATATTTTAAGGGTAAACTATAGGCCCATAATACTTGCAAAACCTTTTGGCAAAAATATCTTGTTAGATATTGCTCTACCTAGGCACCCGCGTACGCCGTCTCACCTCCGCCTACGCTGCCAAACCTCCGTTGGCCTCCTACTCCACCGCCTACCGCAAAGGCGGCGCGGACAGAGACTGCCTAGGCGGTCGCCTCAACCGCCATTTAGAACACTGGATGCTTGCCTCCGTTTGTTAGTTGCCTCTTTATCAGATGGATGAGAAGAATGTCTTCCTTAATAGAGATATGACTGAGGATGTCTTCATGTCTCATCTTCCTAGCATTTCTCATTCTCTGGGGCAAGTTTGTCATTTGCACAAGAGGATCTATGGCCTCAAGCAAGCTCCCGGACTTGGTTTTTCAAATTCGCCTCGGTCATTCATGTTGTCGAGTTTGCATCAAGTCAGAATGATCCTTCCATGTTCATTCATGCCTCCGGGACTTTGTTTTTATTCTGTGTTAATGACATGGTTATCCCTTGAACAATCTCGATCACATTATGCAACTTAAGAGCCATTTGCTTGCATAAAAAATTTGAGGTACATGATCTTTGTACTCTTCGCTACTTTCTTGATCTTGAGGTTGATCACTCACCTCGTGGGTATCTTCTTCTCAGCAGATGTTCATTGCTGATATTCTTGACAGAGCTAGTGTCTTTGATACTTGCACTTCCTCAACACCTCTAGAGTTGAATGTCAAGTTGCATCCTGATGACGGAGAGGTACGATATAACCCTTTTCAATACCGTCAACTGGTTCACACTCTATTATATCTCACTACCAGTCGAGCTGACATATCTCATGTTGTACATATCGTCAGCCATGCCATGTCATCTCCTCACAAAACTTCTTATGCGACACTTCTTCACATTCTTTGCCACCTTTGGGCACCGTTACCATATCACGCTTATTTTCAGCCTCTTCATCTTTGTACCTCTGTGCTTATAGTGCTACTGATTCGGCTGGTGATATTTTTGATCAGAAGTCTACCACTAGATTCTGTATATTTCTTGGAGACTCGTATCTCGGAAGTCTACAACTAGTGCTCGCACTAGCAACTTGTTTCTCAATACTGCAATTTGCAAGTCCTTGACCTTCTTCTGCTTGTGGGTAAGAGAAGGAAGCATATGAATGATAGTTTTCTGAACTTAATTCTCAGCCACGGCATGATCTTAGTTTTCCTGTTAGATGTTCGTAGAGTAACAAAAGAAACTCGGTAATGCCATTATGTAGAACCCTGATTAGGCATTGGAAAGGAGGCTGATAAGTGTAATGGCTGGATCTCGACACTAGAAAAATGGGTGTTGGAGCTGAAGTACCTTATCAGAAGGAGAATAAGCTTGGCTAGGAAGGGTATGAAGGGAGGCACAAACCCCATCTTTGAGAGTTTCCTCAGTTCAGGTTATTTCTTCCTTTCTAGAAGTACTTTGTATAAAATGTTATATGACTAGGTTGCTTCTTTTCGTTGCTCGGGTTCTTTGCTCATTTCTTGGATTATTTTCCTGTCGCGTTATTGTAGATTCTGGAATCAGGCTGACTCCTGCACTGAGGGGTCGTGGCTATGTGGCTACTGATCTTTTCGGACTCCATGGGAAGGCAGAATAAGGTTGGTTGATCAGGGAGGTTGCCGTCATCGGCAAACTCATTTGCACGGACAACGTGCATGACTCGACAACTCAGGAAGAGGTTGGCGGACCTTCATGAGACTATAGAACTTTGTGAGGATACAAGCTCCTGAAGCGCAAATCTGGCAGCTACAGGAAAGAAAGTGGCAACTTGGCTCTATGCCTACAGACCAGGTAACAACAAATGTTATGTGGTTACATGGGGATTTGTCATCCATTGGTGAAAGTTCAAAACAATTTGTGCTATTCTTGAGATCACAATTTGTTGGGCCAGTGCACTCAACATTTGGAAAGAAGCTGTAGTTGGACTTGGTTGCCCTGACATTGAAAAGTTTGTCAAGTTTTGCAAGAGGTGGTGTTGGCTTAAATCAATTAGAAGATTTGAGCTTAGCTTTCAGAAATTATACTTTGCTAGATGCTCTCTTGTATTGACGTGCTATTAGGGCTTTTTAGCCATTCTGATATGAGGTCCTGATCCTTGTTTTTTTTTAATGTCTATGTGATGTTTCGATCATTTTGTTAGATTGTGGCTAATGATTGTTAATCCTTTCTTAATTATTGATTGAATATTATTAGACCAAGTTAGCTTATGCTTCTAATATTGGGGTTAATTTCCTAAATTCAATAACCCAATAATTCGAAGTATTTT
>JANAVB010009994.1:10320097-10405097 GCA_029216955.1 Iris pallida
TTTTTTATATTTTGTTCATTTTGTTTCGTTATTATATTTTTTTTATTTTTTTCCCGGGAATATTTATATTTCACCAAACATGGGAATATAATTTTCCCGGGAATTTAATTCCTTGGAATTTGATTCCCGGAATATAGAATTCCCGGCTATATAGTATTCCGCATACCAAACCCCCCTAAGAAACATATCCTTGGATCACATGCGGCCATCATGTTAATAGCAGGCCATCAACCTCAACAACATTCAAGTAAAAACTGGGTTCCGGCGATATTAATATATTGATCATCTTCAGAAATGAAGATGCTAAAATCTTTGGGGATTGTACTTTAGGTGAATGAATGATATAAAACTTGGGATAACAATGCTGTGCCGTGGTCGAAACTACAGACTGTATGTGTATGTAATGTAGTATATTAACTAATATCAAATATAAGAATCTGGATTTAACATATAAATAATTAATACGTAGCACTCAAGGTTATATTATAACAACTTTTGTATATTATCACCACATGTATCCGCATATCATACAAACATAAATAAAGTTACAACATAACAAGCTCGCGTGCTCATGACTTGTGGAATGATGTTGCATCATACAAGTAGTATTTATATTTATACTAAAGCACGTGAGAGTATACAAATTGAAGCCTCAGATGTTTGTTAATGTTTATCTTGAAAACACCCATATAAAAGTTTGCAGCAAGGTTCACATTATCGGTATCGGAATCAGTATTGGACCATTCCTATGAGTATCGATATCGGCGATATCAGTAGTATCGGTGGTTTCGGATCGGGTATCGGATTTTTTTTTTATCGAAAAACAAATAGTTATAATAAATTATTAACATTAAAAAATATTTATACATTTAGGCATAAATTTAAGTATTTCCATTATTTTTCTTATTATTTTTGAAATTAAATAAAATAGTAGTCAACCTTACCGATTGGTTTTCATGCAAGATAAATTTTCTTCTTTTACATGCTTTTACAACCTTATTATGCTTTAAACCCTTACTGATTTGTCTTTTTCGTTTAATTTTTTTTTGCCGAATTGACCGGAAAAGACCCCCAATGTCGCAATCGGTCAGTATCGGGTATCGGTCGGTATCGGATTGGGATATGCCAAACCGTATCGGATCGGTATCGGCTGATACTGTAAACTATGGTTTTCAGCTAGCCAAATGTCTTTATATCCTCATAATGCAAAGAACTCGGCTTGTGTTGTGGTCTTATATTTTCACTACTGTCCCAAAAACCCGATGGTGGGGGTTGTGTTAGGTAGTCGACAACAAGCACAAAATATTATTTGGGTAGTATAAGTATGAAATGAATCCTTTACAATGGCGTTTCCTCTGTAGCACCATGTTACATCATTCCCACTTGGGTATGACAAGTTTGGGTAATCTTATAATATAAGCAAAGGGCCATGCTTCTAAGCTAAAGCAGAAATGCAGCCAAAAGTTTCTTGGATGTACTTTTGCAGCCTTTTAGAGAGTGTTTTATTATAGGATCTATTGACTATCACTGTCTTGCAACTGCTTCAGCTTCTGGACTCCAAAGCTGCTAGAAGTTCAGATATATGTCCAGGTACTACTTAGAAAGAAAGTAATGTACATATTAAATAATCCAGTTTATAATAGCAGCTTTTTCTCTATTTTCTGTGGCATAAAATATAGCTACGAGAACCAACCTAATAAGTAAGCAGCATAACCAAAGAATTGGAGAAGTAAATGGTTCTAGAAAATATAGTTCAAATCAAATTTTAAAAAAATGTTTTACCTCCGAAAGAGCAGGAGCATCTACATGGAGAATTGATGTAGCTAACTTTCCAGAGAGTATTTCCAACTTTCCTGCTCCTAAAGAAATTATACCATCATATTGCTTAATTGATACTTCATTCATCATTATCAGAGAAGTATATTTGACCAAAGAAGGGTGGAGGACACCCATTCTCCTATAAAGTTGGAAGCCCAGTGTAATTTAGGGAGATTCTCTTTGAAATAAAGATCTTCTTCAGGCTTGACGAGTCCAAATGCTTATACTGTCAGCCCACTTTACGGGAACACGGAAAGAAAACCTGAAAAAGGGTGAAGAAAAATGAATCAATGTATAAAGTCTCTAGATGGTTCAACACTATTTTCTGGGATATGTATCGAAGTAGCATAGGTTAACATAACCGTAACTGCCTATCACATTTACACATCAGTATACATAAGTTAAAAACCGTGTATTTCAAGGCCGCTACAGATATCAAACTATCAAAAGCAAACTACAAAAAAGTTGAAAAGTGGAAACAACTGTATGTTATTTATGGAATAAGACGGTGTCCATAGGCATTTTTATCATCTACCTATAAATTGACAAACTCTCAATGGAGCAAATGTAAAAGAGCTAGGTATTAATTCCTCAGGAATCTCTCTACATTTGGCATGGTAATCCATCTGAGAAAACTGAGAACTTTTGACATTTGAACAATACTGAAACAAAAACCACAAGAAATTCATCATTAGAAATGTATGTTAAATGAAAGATTCTACAAAAATAGGCAAAACATCAACCATGCATTAAGGGTCCAAGAAACCTTCGGTATGGCAAGATTGCCCTTTGCTTTGGTTCCTGTGCCCGAGACCCAGGACTAAAGATGTGATCCATATGTTGCAAAGAAATATCGCCACTCTCGTTGGTTTAATACATCCCTTTCTTTCACCTATCATTTCATTTGCATGGACAAACGATGTGACCATCATCTACATATATAGGGTGTCCTAGTGCAATGAGGTTCCCGCTTACACACTGTCTGGGAAGGGTCAAGATCACAGCCTTACCCCCATATATATGGAGAGGCTGCTTATGTGACTCGAACAACCTGCATCCTTCACGATGCAAGCAACAAGTCTTACCGTCGCGCAAGGCGACGCCTTCATGTGACCATCTTCTACCATCTAGTTAAATGAGGATGGAAAAGAATAACATAAAATTTGTAAATTTTACAAGCAACTGAGATCTCTAGTAGAGGCTTCCGGTCATAAAGGCAGAACTATAGTAGAAACAACTGATATCTCAAATATTCTTATATATGTAGAGCTCATGCAAGTTAAAGCAATCATCACATAAAATGCTAATACCTGGTGTACCATACAGAAAACCTCCAACCAATAAAATATATGCTAGTTCATTAGTTGAGAAAACAAGCAATTTGCTTGTATGAAATTGGAGTCCGGAGATTATAAAGTTATTCACAAAACGGATGGTATCTGATTGCATCTCATTGAAGAAGCCTTATGACAGTGGTATTATTTTGGCACTTCATTAACTAAGAAAGTTGATCTAGTTTATGGAATGAGACAAGTGTGGACATGTATTTTCATCTTACCTATAGATTGGGTGGAAGAAAGTCATTGAATGTGCAGCTACTAAAATGCACAGATAGATGGTGATAAATTTACTCTATTTCTTCATGTTAGAATAGGACAAAGAATATTGTAATGAGCTTGCTTGAGAAACGCCGAAAAACATAAATAGCAGCATAAAATTAGCCATATCGTTTATTAGAGTTATAATATGTAGTAAAGAGAGACAAAAAACATCTTTTAAGGAAAGAACAAATTGATAAATACAAGCTCCAGGAGAAATGTGAATACACTTACAGTCTTGTTAAAGGCCTCTCCTAAAGGAGCGTGTGCTGCTACTTAAGATTTGCATCTAAACCAAAACCAAATTCTTCACACCAAATGGATTCAAAACTAGAGTTTGCATCTTAGAGTGCCTATCTTCAGAAATGCTAGAATGCACACATTAGCTCCATCAAGACCTTGTATTTCACATGTTTCACCAAATCCTTCGCAGTGCCCATTTGCATAAAGAAAATAATATCTTCTTATGTCAACTACAGCACTCAATTCAGTTTGCAGATTTGCCTCTGAAAGATCAGCCGCATTACTCACAAGCATTTTACGATACTAGGTGGGGCTTCCCCAAGCCTATCAGGCCAACTCGGACTTCTGCCTGGGTGAAAGCACTGACGGTTCTTATGCAAAGGCCATAGTGGAAGGAACCGAACGCATGGTAGTCGTCAATCCATTCTGGTATTCCAAGTGACAGTCCAATGTCAAGCATGAGATACTGGTCAGTTTTGCTGCATTCATGAAAAATGGCCCAAGGACCTCCTTAAGCAACAGACTGAAACCAAGAAACTAGTGTCTTCCTAAAATGAAGGTAGATTACCCCACATTCAAGTATGAACCTGAATACAATTATAGTTTTTATGGTTCTACATAAACTTTCAGGTATGTACTTCACTGATTCCTCGAGGCCTCAAATTAAGAGAAAGCATGTGTTTGGCTTAATCAAGAGTAACTTGTATTTATATGAGTTTTTATGCATCAATGTCACCCTGTTGTTGCTTACTTCTTACGAATTATGCCACAAATTCAACGTTGTGCTTAGCAATTAAGAAGGGATGGAGGAGCATTATGTATTGTTCTGCATAAAGACAACAAAAATATAATTTCAAAGCTACTTGGAACAATGAATTTGAATTACAGCTTTCCCAAAAATCCATCAGTAGTTGAATGGTCAGTTCTTATCATCTTATTACAATCTAATTGGGAAGAGGTCCAAGTAGGGTGCATATACAAGATCCCAATAAGACCAAGACATAGCAGATTTGACAGGACAGCAAGCACTCCATAGCATTTTTCAGAGATGTGTAAATGATAATTATTACATAAGCTGTCTCTATATACATAGCTTATGATGTTTACTTTTCACTGTATCCCATCAAGTTCCCAGTCAATCGTTTCCCCAGTAAGTGTTGAGCAAAGAACACTGTGAATTAGATTTAAAATTGTTCTGCTTATTACTAAGATCTATAGAGCATTTCTTTGATTCATTACCCACTGCATGAAAGCTGATTGTAGATATGTCTCTTCGTAAGCAAAGAAATATCAAATTTAGATATTCCACACTTGTCCGGGTATCCTTCATGTTACTCTCAGCATGAGATAACAAAACACCATGCTGTTCTTGAATCGTAGTGATCAAACAGGATGTCCAAGACATTTTTCTATTGAGACCACTATACAGCTCCTAAGCTAGTAGAGAAACATGCTGTTTCAAAAAACTAAAAAGTTGGCCAAGAATCAAAACCCTTGACAGAAATTGTGTCACCAAACCATGTCTCACAATAACAAAATATCTTCAAGGTTTCAAATTGATTTCCAGAAGACAAATCTTTCTCTATGGGCATGATAGACCAACCAAAATATTTCATTAATTTTTCCAATGAAATCATCAATAGTAACAACTGCAACATTCTATAGATCAAATTATCCACAAAGAGCTGATATTGATAGTACAAGGTTTGCACTGAAAGCATGAAGTGGTCACCAGCTAGTAAGAAATTCTTGCGGACCCTCAAAGAATTATTGAGAACCCTTAAGCTGTGTATGTTGGTGTTAATGGAGACTAGATGCAATGGTCTTCGTGCTACTGAAATTTTGCAGCATACCTCGTTTTCAGATGTTGAGGTTGACTGACCCAAGACGTCATCCTTCTCCGGCAACAGAAGATGTACAAACAAAATCAGTGCTTTCAGTAGGCACTACCGAGTTTGCATCAGCTATTTTGAATCGGTCATCAATCATGCATGCCTTCATCAAGGTGCAAAGCAGATTGAGAGCTTCAAATACGAAGAAAAAATGACCAACGTTGGACTTCAGAAAACAAGGCTCCAAGAGGGTAATAGGATACTTTACTCAAAACCATAACAAGACTAACAGCATGAGAAGCTTAGTAGATTTGGTCAGTACATAGTTACATACTAATGGCTTTACCCAAATTTACCCAAACAAAGAAACAATGTTCCTAAATAGCTTTAATAATTAATTTGTTTATATAACAGAATGGAAAAGGGTTCCCTCACAAAGGATATGGAAATACCTAATATATAGTAGCTAAAGGTACAACATCAAATAATAGCCTGAAATGAGAGAAAATAAATTGATGCATGAAGAATAGATCCATATTATAAGCCACTCACTGTGAATACAATCATCAACATCCTTTTTTATTGTTTACAATCATATCTTCTTCTGGAAACCAATCTCTGTCACCTCAATTGTAGCAGACCCAGCATCAACGTATCCATGTTCACCAAAGGCTTTAACACTATCATAGACAATATTCAGTAATACAGATTTAATACATGTACCTACAATTTTCAGGATACTTCTAAGAACTAATTATCAAATTTTTAATGAATAATCAGTAAAAAAAAGTTGGCAAACAAGTAATAATAAACTTCAAAGGAGTTGAACATTATGAAAGGTAGCATGAAAGTTCATACAAAATTCTGTCGTCATATAAGAATTTTATTTGGAAATCATAGCAAGCAAACTAAGTATTGTCATTGTATATTGAGCAAACTAGGTATTTTCACTGTATATTGACTACCACTAAGTTTTTGAATGATTGTGCATGCAAAAACTTGAAGGGTATATATGCATAAAGAACCACATGAGTATCTAAGAGAAGTCAGTTAATGAATTGCTGCTCAGAGTTGAGACATATATAGCTGCATAGCTAGAAGAGAGAAGCTACAGCTGCTTACTGTAGTACTGCACAGCACCTGCAGTATCATCTTCAGAACAACAATCAAAAGCAAAAAGGAGGAAAAAACATTGATTGACCAATCAATAAATGCAGCCAGATTAGGAAAACTGCAGTGAATCAAAAATGAATTCAACATGATCAGACTGAAGTAAAGCTGTTCGGAAAATTTAGCACAAATCACATTGGACCCAGAAACAAACATAGAAGCAGATCAAACATGAATCAATCAATAAGAAAATGAAATAGCATATGAAATCAAATTACACGGTCATGTCTCCGGAAACTCCACAATCTATCCTTAATTCAATCAATTTCCACAGCCTAATGGAGCATATCCATCATGATTACATATGAAAACAGACTATGTTGCAACTGCATGCACCGTATTTAGAGAGACATAAGTATATTCAATGATTCCCAGGAAGAAGCAACAAAATACGGAACCGTGTCTTTTTATAAAGTTTGGCAACTATGGGGAATGTTGTGACTACGAGTCCTTTTGGTCAGCACTTTCATGATTTTATGAAGGATTCAAATCAGAAGACAAATAATTTGGCAAGAGAAAAAAAAAAATCAAGGGTTAGTTCATATGGTAAGACTTGCAAACATAAGGAATGACACCCACTGAACCAGAAGAAAGTAAGGCTTGCAACCAATGGTCACTCAACTCTCTTCCTCTTCTCAAAGAAGACAACTAAATGCTTCTTATGGAAATACATCTGATCAATTGCAAGTGCTGACAAATAAGTGAATCACAAGAACAAATTGCACTAAGAAGAAACTTCTGCTATATAAATTGCATAAGGTATTAATTCAGACACTGAACATACTAAATTTAGGATAGATTTCACCTCATCTATGATGAAACATTATAAGCCATGCAGTGCAGCTCGTAAAGCTTCACCACTTTAGGCCTAGTCAGGGATTGCTGCTGCTTTTCAAAAAGCAACAGAAGAAGCACCTTATGAAAGCACCCTCACAACTGCTTTCAAAAGCTGTCCCAAAACCGAGCTAGCTTGTTAAAAGTTTTTTGATAAGTTGATGTTACCAATCAGCTTCTGGGACTGCAGCTCGGAAAAAGCAGAAGCAGCAATGATAAGCAATCCCAAATCAACCTTCACAGATTGCCAGAAAATCAGATAATGATGGTTTAGGCATTAGGCGTGGTGGTGCGGTATTCTTAGGTCTGTTTGATATTTTAATTGAAGAAACTAATGGTTTTTGGTTTGGCATGAATTAAGGAGTTGGAATTTCACTTGGAATCCTAACCCTCTGTTGAAAGAAGGTGAGAAAACTTTGAATTCACTAATAGTGGTTTTGGTATTGCTAAAACTTATTACATGTCGTTTGAATCGGCTTTCCCCCCCCCCCCCCCCCCCCCCCCCGGAAAAAAAAAAACTAATGATAAACTATGTAAAAAAAGCATTTGATAAGATGAGGCAGACCCACTCCTTGCTTTCCAAAGCAGCCGATGAAAAGCAACAAGGTTTCCAAAGAAATTGATATGTAGAAACAGCTATGACAAGCTGCACCAAATCCAGTCTAATGGGTGAAAAAAAGTAGTTCAAACTAATGTTTCTAAAATTTGATTGTCCACAATTCAAGCTAGCAAAACACGGTAGAAGTTAGAATTTCATTTAAATGTTTTGTACTATGCAACCAAACACATGAAGCTGGAAATCAATTCATGACTCTCAAATAGATCAGTTCTATTAATTCATACAATTACCATTCGTGAATCCTAAAAGGTTGGCAGTTCGATCATGTATATTCAGTATAATACGAAAATTCAATCATATAATGAATCGAGGTGATCTACAAAATTTGCAAAGAAATACAACATAGAACTAAATCGCACCTATTGCTCTTTTTTTCAAAGAATTCTCGCAACATAGCCGAAGCAGAACTGGCATTCTCATTGCTACTATGTTAGAATCTCATCCACCACTATTCTTCTTCTCCTCTTATTACTAAAAAAATTCCTGCAAAACCCAGGTGAATAAAAAAATAGAATTCATCTACCAATTTTGTCGTCGTCATCGCCTCCCCTCTTCTTCGATGCAAACCCTAACTTGAATCTCACCCTCCTCCTCCTCTCCCCCGGTAAGTACTCCGAGAAACACGGGTTCATCGGCAAAACCCTGATTCCGCTCTCCTCGGAGGAGTTGAACCCTACCCCTAACCCCAACTCAATCAGCTCTTCCCACCTCAATCTTTCCGTGTCCCTCCCCCTCTTCTTTTCCTCCCATCTCCACTCCGCCGGGAACTCCGGAAGCCACTTAGGAATATGCGTGCCCCTTCCCTTCCCCTCCGACACCGCCGGAACCCTAACCCCATCCTCCGCTCTCCGGCATCGAACCGGCTTCGGGAGCGGCACCTCGTCCACCGATCCGACGAAAGCGACGAGATCCTTGATCACCGACGACCGGAGCAGGGGCCTCGAGGGGTCGGAGGCGCCGGCGAAGCCCCGGTCGAGGGAGAGGTCCTCGAGGGAGAGGACGACGTCGAGGGCGTTGGGTTCTGTCCTTCCGCGGGAGCTGGCGGAGGCGGCCGCGGACCGGGCCAGGGTGCGGAGGTAGGCGGCGGCGACGCGGGAGAGGGAGCGGAGCGCCACCGGCTCGGCGGAGGAGTAGCCCATTGCGAGGCAGGTCCGGGCCACCGCGACGGTGGTGACGGCCGGAAAGAAGTCGGATGACGGAGAGGAGGAGGTTAGGGTTAGGGTTTCGGTGGTGTTGTGATCATGGAGCTTTGGTGGTGTCGCCATTCATGGCGGATTCGAGGAAGTGGAAAAACCCTAAACCCAGAGGTACGTAAAAAAAAAATTATATATAACTTTTTTTTTTGAAATAAGGTAATTGTGGCGAAGGCTCCCACCGAAAATCGATCTCCTGACCACTTGGGCCGCATGCATCTCTCTTAACCACTAGGCTAGAGGTCATTTGCTATGTGTGTGTGGGACTATCCGCACTCCAGCAAAAAAATAAAAAAATTGACTTTCCTATTCTACCCCTCTTCCCCCGCTCCGCTCCTCTCCCCCCCCCCCCCCCCCACCCCCCCAACGTCGACTCCCCTCCTCCTCCTACCCCCCGACCCCGACCCCCCTCCCCTCCTCCTCCCTCCTCCTCCGACCCCCTTTCCCTCCTCCTCACTCCTCCTCCGACACCACTGTTCCTCTGCCCCCCTCCCCTCGAGGGGGGGGGGGGGGGGGGGTCGGAGGATCATGGGAGGGGTTCGGAGAAGGAGGGCGGAGGAGGGGAGTCGGCGTCGGGGTCCGGGAGAGGGGGGGGGGAGGGGAGCGGGAGGAGGGGGGGTAGAATAGGAAAGTCAATTTTTTTTTTATACTGGAGTGTCCTTACTAAGAGCATCTCCAACCCTATTGTGAGTTTAGAAAAAATGGTTGCCACATAGGAATGACAAACTTTCATTCCAAAAATTCTTCTCCAATGCAAATGTAGAATAAAACATGAAGTTGACATGGCAATGACATGGCAAGGAGAATGTGAAGTTGGTTGTCTAGATCTAGACAATGCACTTCACAATGACTGTCTCCACATCATCAATTATGAATAGAAATATTTATAAAAAAGTTGAAGAAGTGGAGGAGTTCCCTTGGAAGTTGGAAAAAATACTTTTTATTGTCTCCTCAATACTTTTGCATTGGAGAGAGTTTTTCTATCTCATTGTCTTTTGAGATATAGTTTTGCCACATAAATAAGACATTGTCTTGTGGCTCATGTCACATAGGAGCCACCTAAGATTCACAATACTTAACAAGACAATGGAGTTGGAGATGCTCTAAGTGATGGGGTGCGAATAACCGCACAATATATATATATATAATTATTATTTATATATATATATATAATTTGCAACAGTTTTCCCTTTTTTGGGGTACATTTCTCAAGGAAAAAAAAATTTTGTTGACAATAATTGCATTTGCAATACATTTTATAACCATTCTTTCCAAAATCCAAAGTATAAGGTCTCGTTTGGTTCGCGGAATAGAAGGAAAATGAAATCAATTTTTTGGCATTTTTTTCCTTTGGAAAATTATAATTTCCACTGATTTTTCTTTTCGGTGTTTGGAATTGTCAAGAATTTAGAAAGGAAAGTGGATACTTCAAAATGGGAAAGTGATTCCTTACTTGGATGGATGGAATCACTTTCCTTCCTAATTTTCATTCATCTTCTTCTTCATCTTCCTACGATCCAAGTTTGTTATAGTTTCATTGTAGATAGCCTCTTAAGGTAATATTTTTGAATTTTCAAACTCCATTAGCGAAGTTTTGGAAGTTCAAATTAGACACAGTAGTCTGTTTGAGACAATGGAGGGCTACCAAAATTTTGACAGTCCCAGCTACGTAGGGGACTACAAAATTTTTTTACCAGTCCTACAGTAAGTTGTGTTGCCTATGAGATAAGGAAAAGAAAAATTAGTAGTTTAGAAAGTCAAAAGTTTAACTTTTTGTATGGGTCCGAAAATAAAATGCAGTGTCTTTAACACAAGCCTTTTATAACTTAAAACAGGTATTTACACCTATAAAATTAGTATAAAAAAAAGTCATAATAAAAGTACGAAGAACTGCATCCATACAGTTTTAACCTTAATTCGATTCGTGTATGTTAGAGTGGGTGGAGTTTTCAATCTATGTTGAGAATACTTCGGAGAGCGATGAGTGCTATCCGTGTGTCAGAGAAGTTCGGAGAGTGCATGGATCATATTTTGGAACATATATAGTAAGGAAATATATGATTGGATTTCCATATTTACTTTGATCATATATTTATGATTGGACCCTTCATATAGTAGCTTTCCATATAATTGGACTTCCAATTATGGCAAGCCAATTATGATTGGATTTCCATTAAATATATGATTGATGCATATTGAAAGTTTTCATATATATTGGTCTTCCATGTATGGATTACCAAGGGCTTATAAAAGGGTGATGCATGCTAGTTGTAAACTCATCTCAAAATAATAGCGCTTTACAATCTGAGAGAGAGAGAGAGAATTAAGTACTATTGTGAAGGAGAGATTGCTTCGAATAATTTTTTCGGCATCTCTTGTTCTTCGGAGTCCGCAATCAAAAAATTTCTTCTTTCAAGTGAGTTGTGATGATCCGTATTGGATCAGGAGGAGCTTGTACCTCTTTATTCCATTAGTAGAGGTTCTTCAGGGTTGGACTCTGATCGTTCCGTGGTTTTTTCGCAAGGGTTTTTCACGTCAAAATTTTTTGTGTCTGCGATTGTGTTTGACATTTTTGATTTGTGTGCTTTTGCTCGGTTCTCTCGCAGGACTTTCTGGTTTGGGGGAACGGTTTTCGCGCTTCGTTCCCAACTGAGTGGTATCAGAGCTTTGGGTTCAAAGAAGTGTCAGGAGTTGACAGTCAAACCAGGAAGCAGAGATGGACGCGAAGCCGGTGCGCAGGTGAACCTGAACGGTACCAAGTACCATTATTGGCGGAGCAAGATGAAGGATTTGCTGTTGTCACGCCCCAGAACCAGAATACTGGAGAGCGGGGGCAGACATAGCCAGCTACGTATAATGAGATGGGATCCACTCCATTATACGGTCACGGCTGTCTAGATATATGAGGGTTTATCTACAAGCCATCAGTCTCTTAAGGTCAATAACAAGCCTAGTGTCTCAATCACAAGAAAGTAAATAGAGTTACAAGATGTAAGATCACCAAATATATAATAGTAAGGCGTCCCAAACATTACATATTCAGCTGATCATGAAGCTAGTCGTTACAAAATGTGAGGACTAGCAAGAGTTTAGTCATACATGATCAACCCTAGGTTGCCAATCATGTTACAGCCCGTAGGCAGACAGTAAGTAAAAAAATGTACACGAGCTAACACTTGCTCGGCGGCTAAACGCCTCAAAAAAAATAATTTTACAATAGAGTGGGAGAGCAAAAATAAACCCACTCGTTGCCAGGATTCCGTCTAGTGGTCACCATGTGGCTGGAGAGTCGGTGGATCCTCTGGAGCTGCTCTGGTATCTGGCCATACAAAACCAGCTGGGTCAGACCCCAGAAAGAGCAAGTGCCACAAAGGAGGCTTCACTTAGGAACTAAAACCAGCAATCAGCACAAAAGTAATAATATAAAATAAAGACAACAATTAAGGAAAAACAGGGCAGGTGATATACGATGAGATAACCATGGGACTATTCAGATAACCAGGTTACAACCCGTAAACCAAACAAGGACCAGGGTTGTAACCCTTCGTCTGAACAGAACTTGGATTCTCCCACCATTTATCGGCAGGACAAGTTAAGAAATCAGGACATGTAATAATCTTGTACAGGATCAAGACAAGAATAGACTGGTAAACTTCATCCAACATTTCACGGCCAAGCAGTAAGTACGGCTTGATACTTTAACTAACTAGGGTTATCACAGGCCTAATTACTAGCAAGATGCAGCGAGATTATTCCACAGCCACAAGCCCTGCAGACCATCCAGGCTATCCAGACGCAATTTAGAGTTGCATTCAAGTGGGTACATCGTCCAGAAAATGCATGTACCCTTAGGTGACTTAGAGGGTGCAACACATGACAGTGTGCTGGAAATGTGCCCTACTCGACGGCAGGCTACAGATCCCAAGTGGGGCGCCCAGATAACGGGATTGCCTGTAGCTGGAAAATCTCTTCATGACTACTGGATTATTCTAGTGATTAGCCTTAGTCGATTTCAGTGGGTGCCCCTGACCGTGGTACTCAGGGGTCCCTATCCTAGACATGATGCAAGACAAGACAGGTTCATTTGTACAAGCACAATCGTCCACGGTGTCCAGGTCATTCAATCTTGTCATGTCGTGTTAGCCGTCGCAACAGCAAGTCGAGAGCTATCATGTCAGGTTTATCATGTCAAGAGTGCGCCACGGCGGGCCACTATCAAGAATTATCGTGCCAAGTTATCATGTCAAATTTGTCAGGTCAAGTTATCAAGTCGGGAGTGCACCACGGCGGGTCACTATCAAGTCATGCCAATTATCAAGGAGGAGAGAAACTTGCACAATTAAATGATAATATATTAATAATATATATATTCTTGAAGCCAAAGAGAAACTCTACAACTTTCATGTTGGGAGTGGGAAGAAATTTTGACCACAATTCAAGCAAACAAAACATTTAAACAATCAAAGTGGGACCCATGTGGTCCAAAAGTGGGAGAACAAACATGCGGTCAAAGAGAGTGGGAGGCCCCCCATGCGGCTTCGAAATTATTTAAATGCAATTAGTCAAACATTTAAGACCAGCAAGCCATATGCGGCTAGCATACAATGGTGCATGCGGCCAAGAGCGGGAGGGACCCCATGCGGCCAAGAAACAATAAATATGCCATAAAATCAAATAAGACAAAAGACTGTGGGACCCTCATTAAATGCAAACTCCTACTTCAGCAAGCAAGTCAACTAAAGGAAGCTAAGTGGGACCCCCCACAATTAATGCAATAAGAAAAGGTTCACGTGAGCTACCTAATTAATGGTCCACGTGACCAAAACATTAGATAGTGGAAGAAGAGAGCCTATGCGGCTCACCTTAGGTTCCATACAAATAATAATATTAAATGGCCAAGGCCATGCGGCTCTGCATCAAGCAAATTATGAATGTTGTAAATGCCCATGCGGCTGACTATCAAAGGGATGTATTAACCATGCATTTAAGGGAATGCAACAATTCATTGAATTTAAATGCTTTAATAATACATTTAAATTCATTCTGGACCAAGCATTAATTAATGCTTTAGAAAAGGCATTTAAATTCATTCTGGACCAAGCATTAATTAATGCTTTAGAGAATGCATTGGAATGCAATCCTAAACCAAGCATTTAATTAATGCTTTAGAAAAGCATTAAATGCCTCCAAGCATTGAATTAAATGCTTGCAAGCACTGAACTGAGACTTACCATGCGGCATTGAATTAATACTTAATAAAGCATTGAACAAAGCATCAAGTAATGCTTTACTATGCGGCTGACTAGTAAATAGGATGCCTTATGCGGCTGGTCACTGATTTGCTACATGGCCAAGTGGAATTGTTATATGCGGCTCAACACTTCTTCTCTATATGCGGCTCCACTGATGGATGCAACAAATATATATATATATATATATATATATATATATATATATATATATAAAGAAACAAGCCCACTAACTTGCTCCCATATGCGGCTGGGTGAGCATGCAAATGCAAACAAAATTGCTACAGCATGCTAACAGTAAAAGTTAATGCATTAAAATACTAGTGCATTAAAATACTAGATTAACTAATGCATTAATTGCTAATGTATTCCAAATTGATGGAAAGGCCATGCGGTCAGGATTATTAATACTCATGCGGCTCAGCAAACACCCGTAGGTCAAATTTGGACCAAACGAGATTCTCTGCAACATGGGATCATCAACTTAGCAAATATGCAAATGTGATGGATCAAAAGTCCTGGGAACCAAAAATACCACAAAACTAGATCTACAAAAATTTAATCATGGGAATGAAAAATGACAAGTACTAAAGTGGTTTAGAAACATATGAGAAAGACAATGGAACAATAAAAATGGACTTCCTCCATGAAGCAAGATGCACTTGCATAAGCTCTCCACTCTCTCCTGGTAGGTGAAGAGTAAAGATGGAGAAGAAGAAATGAGTAATGAGTAATAATGGAAGAGAGAGAGTGGGATGATATTTATGGTGGGAGTGGTGGTAGGTGGGAGTGGTTCTCCACATAAAACCAAACCAAGCCAAACCCACTAAACCGAACCAAACCAAGCCAATGCCATGCCAAGATGAACCATGCAAATGCAATATGCAAAAATAAAAATCCAAGGCTAACTAATTATGACAAACCAAAAATACGAGCCCGAAATACGTACACGTATTTCCAATACGTAATGCGGACTACGGGCATCACAGCTGTTCGTCAAGAAGCTGCATCTTCCAGTATTTGCATCCGAGAAGCCCAGTGACAAATCCGATGAGGACTGGAACTTCGAACATATACAGGTGTGTGGATATATGCAGCAGTTCGTTGACGAAAATGTGTACAACCACGTTGCCAATATTGAGCATACGAAGACGTTATGGGAGAAGCTGGAATCTTTGTACGCAAAAAAGACCGGTGTAAACAAACTGTTCCTGATCCGGATGATGATAGGTCTACGGTACAAAGATGGTGCATCCATTACGGATCACTTGAGTGAGTTACAGGGCGTGGTAGACCAGCTATCCTCGATGGGAGTCAAGTTCGACGACGAAGTTCAAGGACTTTGGTTGCTATGTACATTGCCAGACTCGTGGAAGACCGTACGAGTATCTATGATCGCTTCTGCTCCAGAAGACGTGGTCAGTCTGAAGTTTGCCAAGAGCGGGGTACTGAATGAAGAGATGCGGAGACGTTCTCAGGGCACTTTATCCATATCCTATCACTCAGAGGCATTGGTTTCAGAGAGCCGCAGAAGGAGCAAAAGCAGGGGTCCAGGTGGTGGCAGAGACAAGAGTAGGAGGAAGTCCAAGGGTCAGTACGAGGACTCGGAGTGTTACCACTGTGGCAAGAAGGGCCACATCAAGCGGAACTGTTTCGCTTGGAAGAGAGAGAAGAAGGACGACAAGGGGAAGCAAGATGAGAACACTACAGCGGCGGCTTCGATACATGGAGACGATGTGATCATCGTAGGTGATGAGGTTTGTCACGACCCGCACCCTAGAGTAAGGACACGAAAAGTGGGTACGTCCAGCCTACGTCGCAGTGTCGGCGGTAGAACGCTGTCCTAGGTCACAACATCTAACAATATAATGCTAAAAAATTTATACTCCCCGAATGGGGGTGACATAGCAGAAAGTAAACTCAATCACAACTAAGGAAGAAGAAGTACGATATGATATAGAATTCAATAAAATACAGATGATCAGAAGAGTCTAAGTGTCTAAGATAACATCTCAGCAAACATCCAGAAATACAAGTCTCAACTACTGAATATGAAAGAATATATACAATCCAGATCTCAAATGACAGAAATAGCAAAACCTAGAATATGGAGTCTCAATCTCTATAGCTAAGGGATCCGGCTGGCAGTCCGGGTCACAAGTGTCATCTAGGGCTGTTCCGTAGAAGGTATCCACACAGGCCTCCTCCTCGTCCTCTGTAATATTTTCAACAGGTCCAGTCAGGACATGAACGAGCACAATACATCTCAACAGATCATAGCAAGTTAAAAAATATAAACATGCAGTAGAGTAAGATACAGAAAACTGAAAGAAAGTACATGATGTAATAGAAGAGAACTGTATGTAAATAGCTACTGTATATAGAGAACTAATAGTGGCTAGTGATGTAGAGTACATGATAGCACATGTGAACAGGACAGATTAGTATATGATCTATACTAAGGAGTTTCACATGATCTACACTAGTATGGAATTTGTTCACATGACTATTAGCACTCCCCCGTTTTCCCCAATCAATACACAAGGATCTAATCAGGTTATGTTATTATACGTGATATCACATGAAGGTCCATGAAAGGGTGCACATGATAGTATACATGAGGGCTCCGTGAACATGAGAGTACATGATTCACAAGAGTGTACATGTATGGTGAAAGCACAGGAGTACATGATGAAAGTAAAACGCACATGACACAATGTACCCGATGCTCCCGAGGGGGATAACATCGCATGAAGAGATCCATATAGTACTAATCCATGATAATGTCGTGACAGCATCAAGTAAAGTAATCTAAAGCAGGAATATAATTCTAACAAGTTATGAAATGATCAGAGAATGTACTCGCCTGCTATCTGAGTGTCCGGATGAAATGTACTGTCCGAGGAGAGGTGTCTGGCTCCTAATCTGAACAGCACAAGTCACAACAAGTCTAAAATGATAACAAGATGCAATTCAATGTATTCTAAATGAATCTAGGTCAATCTAGATCAAAGTCAACTTTGGTCAACTATAAAGTCAAACTAGGTCAACTATAGTCAACTGTGGTCAAACTAGCTAGGGTTGGGTCAACAATGGTCAACTAGTCTAGGTTAGTCAATTCTAGGTCTAAATAAACTAAGTATATGCAAATTAAGTATCCAAGATAGCTACTAACTCATAGCCTAAGTCACTTGCTAAATCAAGCACAAAACTAAACCATAAGGTAACAAGACACACAAATTTAGTCATATAATGTATATATATTATTCACATTCACATATTCATATACATAGATATATATAGGAAAGCTATATATATAGGCACATACATATATATATATATAGAGAGAGAAAGAGAGGTAAAAGAGTAAGTGAGTATGTGTGTGTTTGGCATGTGTGTGAAAGAATATGTGTTAATGTTCTAAAATTTAGTGATAGGCAGGTGTATGTGACATGGGATACATGATGTCAAAGGGTGTATGAATGCATGTGTGTAAAAGGTTATATGTTAACTCAGTTTATAGAAATGCATACATACATACTTATCTTGTATACATACATATCATGTATATTATATTTACATGATACATACATGTATACTTGTATTATATTATACTTACATTTATGCATATTAGTTACTTGTATTTATATTAACATATTACAAACATTCATTTTATTCATGCATCTATGCATTACCTACATGTTTTATACATATGCGTACATTGTATATTCATATCATTTCATACATTAACATAGAGACATACAAATATGCACACATCATATATTTCATATCTTGCATTACCTTACATGTCATGTTATATATTATCATTCATTCCTTTCATATATTACATTATCTTTAAGTTGAATACATCATATATGGATACAATACATTATCTTGCATGCTTGCATTCATATATTATATTCTATATTACCTATATATATGTATTTTTTTCATTCATTCATGCTTGCATCATATATGCTACATTACCATACATGTTATCATTATATATTGCATTACAATATTTATATATTATGCATTCATATCTATCATTACATATATATCTTGCATTCATATCTAGCATTCATTATATACTTTCATGCATACATTGTATATCATTCTTTCATTCATGCATTGCTTATATGCATTATATTAATTGCATTCTATATGCTTGCATTCAACCATAAATATACATTAATGTAAAGAGAATATATATCTCATATATATCATTTCATTCATCTAACATATCATGCATTACATATTCTATATTCATTTAATATCCATACTACATAGGCTCATAGGTTACACAAAATGCATATATCGTATAGTCACTCTTCTACTTAAAACCAATACTGTACCAATTGGACATTCACTAAATTCTAGGATTTAAGTATATTATAGCCCTTTGTGTTAGCTTTCCGAAACTTTAAACGGATCGTATTTTTGTGTCCGAAAGCTCCCGGAATCGCAAAAACACCGAAATGTGTTCGTCTTTCGTACAGCTGACACTCAAATAAATTTATAGAAAGTTTCAAAACGAATTTGGCTTATTAAAATATATATTTGGAAAGCTAACTTCGATGTGGTTCTTTTAAAAAAACGGAAGATAAATCGGAGTTTTAAGCTAAAAGTTATGACATTTCTAATTTGCTTTGGCAACTAAAAACGTGGATAAAAATTATGACGAATTTGGGTTAACCAAGATACTTGGATACCAACATAGGTATCCAAATGAAACTCATTCTAACCATCCTAACTAAGATCAATCCACTCTCTAACAATTCTAAACCCAAATTTAAATATCTATTTAAACTATTATTATACATACATACACATGGGGTGTCCTAGTTTGGGATCTATCAAGTAGGACACAAGACACACCTATAACATACTTAAATGGACTCCAAATGGTCTCAAAATTGAATCTAAAGGGGACACATGCATGGGGGTGGATCCTTTGGATTCAAAACTAATTAATATACAAAGGAAATCAAGTTAGAGGATAGGTTTTACCTATTGGGAGTGGAATCCCAATAAAAAAATTTAGGACACGGCTCCGATACGAAGATCTATCCAAAAGGACACCTCCCTTTGCATCTTGTCCAAATTCTTGGATATAATCCTTCCTTGATGGTGTTGGATGGATTAGGAGAAGTTTGGATGGAGGAATGTGAGGGAAAGGAAATCAAATCCAAGAGGGAAGCTCTCTAATTTGGAGAAGAACACTTAGGGTTTTATGTAAAGGTAAAAAGAGGCAAGAGTTTTCTTTAGGATTCTTTATATGAAGGGATGGGGAACTTGATGGCTGGTCATTAGATGAATTAGGGTTAGTTTTTCATGTAGATGAGTGGCTAGGAGTTGTCCACCCAATTCTAAGCCTTCCTATTGGTTCAACTAGTCATAAGGCTTTCTTTTTCACAAATATCCTAAGGGGTAAATATCCTACTATAAAATATCTAGATATTGTTAATCTAACTTAACCATTAAGTCTCTAACCTTCTAACTAAACCTCCATGAGCATCATTAACATCTAGGTTTAGTCGAAAGTAGGTTAGTCTCTAACAATTCAATTAGCACAATACTAATTAATCAAAATTCATTTTCATTAATAAGTCAAAAATGACCAAAATACTCTTAGGCTAAAAAGTCACAATTAGCCATCCTAATCACATGGTTAGGCTCCCTTGGTCATGGTTAGTCTCTAAGCTTACCAAAACTAGGGATTAACTAGTTAATCATCAAAATCATAATTCAATATTTTAAATAGTTTTAAATTGATTAAAAAATTACCAAAAATTACAACATGAGTTAAATCTTATTATTGATTAATCAAAATTATAAAAGTTCAAAATTACCCTCATTTTAGAAAAGTTGGTGTTACAAGGTTATCACAAACCTCGCCTGCGATGACAATTCTTGGCTGGTGGACTCAGGGGCTTCAGCGCATGTATCTACAGGGCACTATTTGTCACTTACACGACAGACGACTGTGGAGTATTAAAGATGGACAATGGAGATGTGTCGAAGGCGGTTGCCATTGGAGATGTGCATTTGAGAACGAAGACATGTGCAGTTCTTATTCTCAAAGATGTTCGTCATGTCCCTGACATCCGTTTCAACCTAGTGTCGGTTGGAAGGTTGGATGACGAGGGATTCTTCAGTCTCTTCGGGAATAGTCAGTGGAAGCTTTCCAGAGGTTCGATGGTGATTGCCAGAGGAAGCAAGAAGTCTGGTCTATACTATATGGAGGGGAGCGCACAGGGAGCATAGGAGGTGAACGCTGTCAGTGATGCGTCTACCGAGTTGTGGCACAAGCGGCTCGGCCATATCAGCGAGAAGGGGATGAGCTACTTGGTGAATAGGAAGGTGATTCCAGGGCTCAAGTCTACAAAGTTGGAGAAGTGCACGCACTGCTTAGCTGGGAAGCAAAATAGGATGTCTTTCCAAAGTCACCCAAGTTCAAGGAAGCCGGCGTTGCTCGAGTTGATTCACTCGAATGTCTGCGGTCCTATGAAGGTAAAATCTATTGGTGGTGCATCTTACTTTATAACTTTTATTGATGATTGTTCCAGGAAGGTTTGGGTCTATGCCTTAAAGACCAAGGATCAGGTGCTGCCTACTTTCAAAGAGTTTCAGACCTCTGTTGAAAGAGAGACGGGCAAGAAGTTATTGTGTGTTCGGTCCGACAACTGCGGCGAATACATTGGTCCCTTTGATGCTTATTGCAGAGAGCAAGGGATACGACACCAGAAGACTCCGCCCAAGACACCTCAGCTCAATGGTATAGCGGAGCACATGAACATGACACTGATGGAGAGGGTGCGGTGTTTGCTGTCAGAAGCTGTCACGACCCGCTCCCAATTTTGGGATACGAGTACGTGGCCAAGTCCAGCCTACGCCACAGCATCGGCGGTAGTACGCTGTCTATGATAACAATGGTCCACAACAAGCACAACACGCATATATATCATCCACAACTAAGCCAGCAAAAATTACTAAAATATCCAATAGTCTCAATATTATAAATATGAAAAATCTACTACAATTCAGAAAGTCTCGAGAACAAACCCGGATAGCAGAAAATAAAATAGACAACTAAACTCCATAACTATAACTACTAACTAATGCGAATCCATAAGGAAGAAAATATGCTAATTCGCATCAGTGCTAGAACCGGGTACGCCAGTGACATTAGGGTCGCCAACATACTCACCGTAGACCTCGGGGCAAATCTCTTCGTTTAAAGCTGAAAAATAGTTATCCAGTCAGGATTGGAGCAAGATCACCATAACACTACATTACACAATATAGTATACAAGCATGAAGGAATGATAAAGGAAATTTAACTAAAGATAAGTATAGTCATGATATTGTATGATAAGAAAGTACCTTTGAGACGTGATAACAATATGAAGGTAGACTTGACATACCACTAAGACATGATGACAATAAGAAGGTAGACTTGACGAAAGAAGAACAATAGACGACAGGGCAACAATAATTAAGTCACGTGTACTGTGTGTTTTAGAATACCAACTTTTAGCATGCGGACGGCTTGGGATATCCGTCAGTCATACGTGTGGTGCATGACTGATATTATGCAATCAATGTATAGGGAGTCTGTATTCAATTCATTGACTACATGCTTACTTGTTGTATTCCCCCGCCCGACTCACTCACAATACATGTCCACTATGATAAACATTAGCAATACGATAAACTGTAAACGATAGAAAACAATGAGTAAAAGATGAACATGTATATATCCTAACGATTCTAACTCTCGTGCACAATAGTAATCAGTTAGCAGGTATTGTAATGCCTGTGGTTCGTATTACGTATTTCTGGAATACGTGTACGTATTTATTCTTGTATTGCATGATTTCCTTGCTTAATTTCCTCTCTGGGCTTGGTTTATTCTTGGTTTGGGTTGGCCTGGTTCGGTTTGGGATTGCTCTTGGTTCATCATGAACCAAGGGGTGAACCCCCTACCTACCACCACCACTACCATTATTAACCCTTCTCCTTTCTCTCTCTTCATTTATCATCTTCTCCACCATTACTTTCTTACCTACCAAAGAGAGGGAGAGAGAGGTCTAGGCAAGTACAACTTGCTTCATGGAGGAACTCTAATTTTTTTGCTTCATTCTCTTCCTTACAGCATTTTAACTTACTTTAGAACTTGACATTTTCACTTTCCATGGCTAGATTCTTGTAGATCTATATTTATATTATTTTCGGATTTCTTGGGTTTTGATCTACTTAATCTTGTTATTTCCAAGTTTTGATGGTTCTATGTTGTAGAGCATTTCGTTCTACCCTATTTTGACCTATGGAAGTTCGAATTTGGACTTCGGATGAAGGTTTCATGGAGCTTGGAAGCATGGATTCTTGGTGTTCTTCTTCTCGAAAGCTTGGAGAAGAAGAACAGTGCTAGACTTGACCGCATTTTTATGCGACAAGTGATTTCGAGCCGCATTAGCCTTCATACGACAGTCCTGGCCGCATGGGCTTGACTTAACCGTATGAACATTTCATGCGGCAAGTGCTCTCTCAGCCTCATGAACTTTTTTTCCCGCGAGCCGCATAGACCAGTTACTCGCTGGCCGCATGAGGACTCGAGTCCTGTCAGCCGCATGACTGTCTGGGTCCCCGAGCCGCATAGGCCCTGATCCTCGAGCCGCATGAGAACCCCCAGACCCAGCCGCATGGACTTCTTAGTCCGGGCCGCATGACCCTGATTAATCCCAGCCGCATATGCATCCCTTATTTCCTGAGCCGCATGGACTTCTACTGAGCCGCATGCGCCTGGCCCTATCCAGCCGCATGGACTTCTCTTCCGCTAGCCGCATGAGACCCACCTAATTGGGCCGTATGCGCCCTCGTCCCTCTGAGCCGCATGCGCCCCTCTTGTCTTAGCCGCATAGGTTCCAGTGACCCTGGCCGCATGCGCTCACCTAATTGAGTCGCATGTGTCTTATCCTCCCCTGGCCGTATAAACCTGAGCCGCCTGACTTTATAATAACCCTGTGTATTATTATTTATCATTAATTACCCATGTTTTGTAACTCATATTTGTATATTTTTACGCCCATTTTATATCCTTACGCCTGTTGTCCTGAACTTGATTTTACTTAATATGTTGGGAATGACTATTATGCATGGCATGGTATGACAAGGAACTAGCATAACACGACAGTGACCCGTAATGGTGCACTCCTGACATGACTAACCTGACATGACCTGATAGTGGCCCGTCGTGGCGCACTCCTGACTAGTACACTTGATATGATAAACTTGGCATGATTATCTCGAACAGCTGTTGCGACGGCTACCGGACATGACATGACCTGTATAATTAATCCAGACACCGTGGACGATTGTGCTTGTACAAATAATCCAGTCCTGTCTTACATCATGTCTAGGAGGGGACTCCTGAGTACCACGGTCATGAGTACCTACTGAAATGGACTAAGGCTAATAACTAGATTAATACATTAGTCATGAAGAGATTTTCCAGCTACAGGCAATCCCGTTACCTGGGCACGCCTTGGGATCTGTAGCCTGCCGTCGAGTAGGGCACATTTCCAGCACACTGTCATGTGTTGCACCCTTCAAGCTATCTAAGGGTACATGCATTTCCTGGATGATGTACTCACCTGAATTCAACCTTAATCTTTCAACCCGGGTAACCTGGATGGTCTGCAGGGCTTGTGGCTGTGGAATAATCTCACTGCATCTTGTTAGTAATTAGGCTTGTGACAACCCTAGTTAGTTAAAGTATCAAGCCGTAATTCTTGTTTGGCCGTGAAATGATTGGATGGAGTCTAACCAGTCTAGTCTTGCCCTGATCCCGACTACTGCATGACCAGAATGCTTGTATTTATTTTACCGATAAATGGTGAGAATCCCAAGTTCTGTTCAGACGAAGGGTTACAATCCCGGTCCTTGTTTGGTTTACGGGTTGTAACCTGGTTATCTGAATAGTTCCATGGATATCTCGTCGTATATCATCCTGATGTATTTTTTTATTTCCAGTTCTTACTTTTATTTATATCTTGTGCTGATTGCCGGTTTTAGTTTCTAAGTGAAGCCTCCTTTGTGGCACTTGCTCTTTCTGGGGTCTGACCCAGCTGGTTTTGTGTGGCCAGATTTTGGAGCAGCTCCAGAGGATCTACCGACCTTCCAGCCAGATGGTGGCCACTAGACGAAACCCTGGCAACGAGTGGGTTTATTTTTGATCTCCCACTTTATTGTAAAAATATTCTTTTGAGGCGTTTAGCCGACGAGCACCTGTTTAGCTCGATTGCACTTATTTACTGTCTGCCTACGGGCTGTAACATGATTGACGGATCCTAGGGTTGATCATGTATGACTAAACTTTTGCTAGTCCTGACATTTTGTAACGACTAGCTTCATGATCAGCTGAATATGTAAAGTTTGGGACGCCTTACTATTGTATATTTAATGATCATACATCTTGTAACTCTTACTTACTTGCTTGTGATTGAGACAATAGGCTTGTTCATGACCTTAAGAGACTGCTGGCTTGTAGTTAAACCCTCATGTATCCTAGACAGCCGTGACCGTATAGCGAGGTAGGTTGCACTTCTATATACGTAGCTGGCTATGTCTGCCCCCGCTCTCCAGTATTCTGGTTCTGGGGCGTGACATGGTTTAAGTGGTGGCCCATGCAGGTCTTGTAAATCAAGATATGTGAGGGTTTACCGGATAGATGTCTCAATCAATATTCGCCTTTGATCTCTGCTCGTATCTTCTGAATCCCTGGATTCTTGTCCTGATCATATGCTTGTATCGTTGATCTGTCCTGGTCCTTCCTTATTGTTCCCTATGTCGTCTTCTTCAGCGACATTGTTCGTGGTCCTATCGATCAGCCAGGTGGAGCACCTCCCATGGACCAGCAGCAACCCGGAGATCAAGCCCAGCACTCCGGAGTAGCCTCCAGAGTCGAGCCTATTGGAGAAGAGCCCCCAGTTCAGCCAGTTCAACCTGTAGAACCAGATGATGGCACTTTGGTAGGACTCGTCAGGACCTTGATAGCTTCTCAAGATCGTCGTGGAGATGCCTTGCAACAGGCAGTGGCGGATGCTTTGACCAGAGGCGGTCATCCAGGGAACAGCGCGGCCAACAGCTTCAAGCGCTTGAATCCTCCCTTCTTCGACGGTAGTGAAGATGCTATCGCAGCGGATGCGTGGCTTCAGGATACTGAGGTGATTCTAGAAGCAGCCAGGACTCCAGAGAACGAAAATGTGGCCGTTGTGCGCCTGCAGTTGTTAGATCTTGCCCGCAGCTGGTGGGCAGCGCAGGCCGTTGGATTAGCAGTACCCATTGCTTGGGCAGTATTCAGAGAGAGATTCCAGACCAAGTATTTTGATGTCGTGGCTCGGTATGATCTGCAGACGAGGTTTACCAATCTGAAGCAAGGAGGCAGGACGGTCGACGGATATGAGGCCAAGTTTTCCAGACTCAGTCGGTTTGCTCCCACCTTGGTGGCAACCGAGTGTAATAGAGCCCAGCGATTCCAGCAGGGACTTCACCTGGAGATCTTGTTGGCAGTTGAGCAGTTTAAGCATCAGACTTTTGATGCAGTCTTGAGAGCAGCCCGGAGGCATGAGTATACCTCCCAGAGGATTGTGGATAGGGCCGGAGGTCGGAAGAGATCCCACGGTCAGATGAATCAGTCTTCAGCACCATCCCCGGCAGTCAGGGCTTTGACTATTGGAGCTCTGAGGCGAGCAGCCTCACTAACGTCGATTCAGCATTCAATCCCGACGTACCCTCAGCAGCAGCAGCAGAAGCAGAAGCAGTCTTCCGCAGTGGGATGTTCTCATTGTGGGAAGCCAGGCCATGTGGTGGCAAAATATCGTAGGGCGCAAGGATTGTGCCTGGCTTGTGGAGCACCAGACCATAGGGTTGGGTCCTGCCCGAATAGGGGTGGTTCATTATCGTCCAACCTTTCTAGCTCTTCGGTGAGAGGACCAGCTCCGGTCCAGCAGCAGCAGTACCCATTGCCGAGGCCCTTGCCGCTTCAGTCCCAGATGTTCCAGCAGCAGAACCCCCAGCAGTATGCACAAGTCCAAGCCCAGAGCCAGAACAGGCAGCGAAGATTTCAGTAGAGGGGAACAACACCCCGAGGGCATGGTCAGGCTATGGCGATGACCGTGGAGGAAGGATTGGCACCAGGAGAGGTAGTGGCAGGTACTATTCTCGTCAACTCCTTTCCAGCTTCAGCTTTATTTGATTCTGGTGCATCGCATTCTTTTATGTCTGTACGATTCGCGACACGGGTAAGATTGGAGCCCGAGTCATTATCAGCAAGGCTTAATATACTTACTGGTAACGGACTTGTGGGAGTAGATAGAGTGTTTTTCTCGTGTCGGATCGTAGTTAGCGGTAGAGAGTTCTCCGCTAGATTGATAGAATTCCCGATGGCCGATTATGATGTGGTCTTAGGGATGGATTGGTTGAGGAACCAGTATGCTAGGATAGACTGCCATATTGGTAGGGTTGTTTTTAGCATTCCAGGCGAGCCAGAGTTTTTCTTTTCCCGAGGTGAAGTTGAGTCATCTCCTCCGATATTGCGGATGGCAGTAGCAGCAGTTCAGTTGCCCAGGATAGTCGAGAAGTTTCCAGATGTTTTTCCAGAAGAGCAGGTATGTCGCCAGAGCGGGAGATCGAGTTCACTATAGACTTGATTCCCGGGACAGCCCCAGTGTCAGAGAGAGTCTACAGGATGGCGCCGTCAGAATTGGAGATATTGTACAAGATGATTGAAGAACTTCGAGCCAAGGGATTCATTCGTGCTAGTGGATCGCCTTGGGGAGCCCCGATGCTTCTTGTGAAAAAGAAGGATGGTACGTCCAGGTTATGTGTTGATTATCGTACCTTGAACTCAGTGACAATCAAGAACAGATACCTTCTTCCGAGGATAGATGACTTGTTTGATCAACTCCGGGGGCATCAGTATTCTCGAAGATCGACTTGCGCTCAGGGTATCATCAGATCAGAGTCGGAGAGCAAGATATCCCGAAGACAGCTTTTAGATCGAGGTATGGGCATTGGGAGTTCCTTGTTATACCTTTTGGAGCGACCAATGCGCCGGCAGTATTCATGGACCTCATGAATCGCATCTTCATGCCTTACTTGGATCAGTTTGTGATCGTGTTCTTGGACAACATCCTGGTCTACAGCAAGAGTGAGGCGGAGCATGAGCAGCATCTCCGAGTGGTTCTTCAGACTCTCAGGGAACACCAGTTATATGCCAAGTTCAGTAAATGCGAGTTCTGGCTCGATCGCATTTCATACTTGGGTCATATCATCACCAGAGGAGGAGTAGAAGTGGACCCCCAGAAGATTGTGGCTATTGAGTCATGGCCCGTGCCCAGCACAGTTGCAAAAGTTCGTAGTTTTCTTGGATTAGCCGGCTATTACCGGCGGTTTATTTCGGATTTTGCTCGGATATCAGCGCCATTGACCCAGTTGACCCGCAAGGACGCGCAGTTTGCTTGGACGGCAGAGTGTCAGAGTTCTTTTGAGCAGTTGAAGCGAGGCCTGATAACAGCTCCCATTCTCACGCTTCCAGATGGAACTGGAGGATTCTCAGTGTATTGTGATGCTTCAGGCAGAGGTTTAGGTTGTGTTCTGATGCAGCATAGGAAGGTAATAGCTTATGCGTCACGACAACTTCGTGATCATGAGAGGAATTTGTCACGCCCCAGACCAAAATACTGGAGAGCGGAGGAATGACTCAGCCAGCTACGTATTACGGGTAGATGAATACCGTATAATACGATCAATACTGTCTAACCAGACGATGGGGTGCATACTACATAAAAGTCTCACTATGGTCATTTCGCATCTATTGTCTCAATCATTCAAATAAGAAACAGTAATACAGAACATGTAAGATAAAGCAGTAAGGCGTCCCAAACGCTCAGTCAGAATATTCTGGAAATCTGGCTTTACAAAACATAGCCAGATGGTATAGCAAGGTATACACAATTGTTATCAGCTGCAGTCTGACTTTAGTTACAATTATGCGGAAGTAAGTACAAGACGATCCGACCAACATGTCGGTGACAAACGGCTAAGTATAAAGTAAATGACAAAACGAGCGGTGAAGTAAAGAAACCCACTCGAGTCCTCCTGCGATCATTCCCCTAGTATTGACCATCTTGGAGGTAGAAGTAAGCTGGATCCTCGGGGACCGGCTCTAAATCTGGCCATGCAAAACCAGAGAGGTTAGACCTCTAATAGCAGTACCACAAGGAAGGACGATATGAAGGATTAAACCAGTAAGTAAGAAAATGTAATAATAGATCTCTGCCTCCCACTAGGATTCACATAACGTCACGACACTTCGAACCAACCTCCCAACCAAACAAGGACAGAAGTTGGCCCGTCGTGTCCTGACATCATGATCATCTCAGTTAGGCAACAGAGTAGGTACAGTACACAAACAAATCATCTTGGACGGCCAATCAATTCCTACGGCTTGCTATTGTGAGTCCCAAGTTTATCCTGGACTTATACAAAAATAGGGATTCCTCAGTTCTTACTATGTGCGAGCAAGGCTAGTCTATCCAGTCAATCAATTACGCCAATCATGTAGTTAGACGAGTCCCAGCGGGACGCCCGCCGTTATAGCATATACAATAATATAAGCAGATACTGTTTCCTGTCCGTGTGACAGATTTACAGTATCTGTGGGAACCAGCCGACCCGTCGGGCACTTAATAGTCCCAAGGGGGCTGCCATGTAAGAACTCGGGAATCCATTCTCTCCATGCCATTATTATTTTATTTAACTTAATAGTCCCTACGTTGAGCGAAGTTCCATGCCGTGGATCATGGCCATTCAAATGAGTACTTTCATACGGGATACGATATGCGCAACTCTACAACGATACCTGTGCGGCTAGGTTGTAGGTCTTACATAGCGTGATGCAACAATCAAATTAACCACGGAATAATCATGCCTTGACCATAAAGTACACATGCTGTCTTTGTAAGATAAATAGATAATTAAATAATAAATAATTACTTTGAAGCCTGCATGTGCCTGTATGCCAATATTCGGGATCGGCTAATCGAGTATAATAGTTTATTACATGAACGTGTCTCATTCATTCAATTCAATAAGACGACTAGCCAGTCTCTTAGTCCCAACTAGGAACGCATGATCAATTATTAGTCAATGTCACAATCATTATCAATGGTGACAAGGCATAAAAGTTAATCAATATTACATGGGGTCGGGTCTATAACTCTCGGGGTTAAGTTCTAGTCATACTGGGTATCCATGGATCAATCAGGACACAAAGCGCATTTTACATAACAATCCATTTTAACAAATTTAACATATCATGATTTATCAAGAAATTTACGCAAAAAGACGTAAGGATATAATAGAAGAATTATCATGCCATCATTAAATGAATATGTTGAGGAATAAATAAAAACACCCATGTCAGGAAGTCACGCCAACAAATCTATGCTAAGGCCAAAAGTCACGCAAGAAGTCTATGCTTAAGACCAACAAGTCACGCTAAGTCTAGCTGGGGTGAGCGTGGAAAATGGGCGTGAACAGTGAGCGTGAAAAGTGATACACGCTGGCAAGCGTGAGCGTGAAAAGTCACGCAAGCAAGCATAGCGTGAGCGTGAAGGGAAAATCCACGCACGCACAAGAGAGCGTGACTAAAAATTCACGCACTCATGGAAGTGTGCGTGACTAAAAATACACGCAGACTCGTGGATGTGTGCGTGACTAAAAATACACGCAGACTCGTGGATGTGTGCGTGACTAAAAATACACGCACGTACAGAGTGAGCGTGACTAAAATACACGCACGCACACACAGTATGAACGTAACTCAAAAGTCACGCAGACACGCACAGTATGAACGTAACTCAAAAGTTACGCACGCATGTAAAGACATGAGCGTGACTAAAAATACACGCAAACACGTAAAGACGTGTGCGTGACTGGGCTGATGTTTTACGCGAGCACGTAAGAACGTGTGCGTACAACATTTCCCGAATTCCAAGTCCTATGGAGCCTTCGCTCCAGTGCCAAAATACACACTAAGGTGGTGGACTAAAACCCATGAACAGCCGAAATACACAAACTTAGATCTAGGGAAATTAAGCCACAGAAACCAAAAATGCCAAGATCTAAACTCTCTCAGGATCATGAGAGGAAGAGAAATGAACCAAAAAAATGGGTAATTGAGAAGCAAGTTTGCACTTGCCTTCTCCTGCTGCTGGTAGGTGGTGGGGAGTAATGAGAGGAAGAAGAAGAAGTAATGGTGAGAATGAAGTAATGAGGAGAGAGAAAGAGATGGAAGCTTTAAATAGGAAGGGTGGTGGTAGGTGGGGTGTTGGGCCGGGTTTAAGGGGATCCAGCAAACCGAAACCCAATAACACTAAAGCAGCAAATAAAATACAGGTAATAAAATTGCCGAAATATAATTGCAGAAATAAAATTGCAGAAATAAAATTAACATGAAAATTTAAAGAGCAGATAATTAATTAACATGAACTAGAAGAATTTAAATACAGGATACTACATGATAAATACTAAATAAATACACATGAGTTGTACATGTATATAAAAATATGTATTCCGGGAACGGGGAGTGACATCTCTACCCACCTTAGAAAAATTCCGTCCTCGGAATTTCAAATCCAAGCCGGATAGAAATATCAGAGCTAAACTAATACAAGCAATTTTAGTGAGCAAGCAATCATTATTACCATATCAAAAGCAAGTACTATATATGTAAATCTATCAATCTACGATATCAGGTAGTTCTATCCATAAGGCGATAAGCATGAGAAATCAAGACAATCAAGGTATACAGAAAGAGATATACCTTGTGAGTCAAACAGGTGTGGATACCGTGATCGGATATCATCCTCACATTCCCACGTTGACTCTCCCAAGGAGTGATGATCCCAAGCAACACGGACAAGACTAATTGTTCGGTTCTTGAGTATCTTCTCTCTTCGGTCCAAAATGGACACAGGCTGTTCCTCATAAGACATGTTGGTACCAACAACCAGCTCAGAATGATCGAGGACATGGCTTGGGTCTGATACATACCTACGTAATTGAGATATATGAAATACGTCATGCACCTCTCGTAACGAAGGTGGGAGGGATAAACGATAAGCAACATCGCCTATCCGATCAAGGATAACAAATGGGCCTACGTACCGCGGACTCAATTTTCTGCGAACGCCAAATCTGATGATCCTACGAGTAGGTGAGATCCGCAAGAATACGTGGTCCCCAACAGAGAACTCTAACGGCCTACGATGCTGGTCCGCCCAATGACGATGCCGATCCTGCGCAACTCGAAGTCGCTCTCTAATTCCCTTAACCACTTCAACCGTCTGAACAATCATTTCTGGGCCTAACATCTTCCTTTCTCCGATATCATCCCATACAAGCGGTGACCTGCACTTCTTACCATATAGTGCTTCAAATGGCGCCATCTGGATACTGGCTTGATAACTATTGTTGTACGAGAACTCAACCAAGTGCAGGTGGCTCTCCCAAGATCCTCCAAAATCTAAAGTGCAGGCTCGTAACATGTCTTCTAAAGTCTGAATCGTTCTTTCTGATTCCTCATCCGTCTGTGGATGGTAAGCCGTGCTAAATCTTAACTTGGTACCAAGACTATGATGTAAGCTCTTCCAGAAATGTGACGTAAAGCGGGTATTCCGATCCGACACAATACTGACAGGGATTCCATGTTGTCTGACTATCTGTTGCATATATAACTCTGCTAACTTTTCTGTAGATTGCCCTACTCTGAAAGGAAGAAAGTGTGCTACCTTCGTAAGCCGATCCACTATCACCCAAATAGCGTCCTTACCACTTGGTGATCTCAGTAAATCGGTTACAAAGTCCATTGTAATATGCTCCCATTTCCATTCCAGAATAGGAAGCGGTTGCAATAACCCAGCTGGCCTCTGCTGTTCTGCCTTCACTTGCTGACATATCAAGCAACGGGAAACAAATCTAGCTATCTCCCTCTTCATCCCGTTCCACCAGAAATACTGCTTGATATCTTGGTACATCTTGGTCCCCCCAGGGTAAATAGAATATTGAGAACTGTGAGCTTCTGCCACAACATCCTGTCTGATATCTCCACTAGGCACACATAGACGTGATCCAAACCTAAGTGTACCATCTTCATGAATTCTCATCTCCTTCCTGAGTCCTGACTCACATTCTGCCCTAAGCTTCTGAATCCTTGGGTCTTGTGCCTGAGCTGTCTTGATCCTGCCTACCAAGTCGGATTGAACTTGCAGACTTGTTAGAACTCCTACATCACTAGGAAGTATAACTTCGATGCCCATCTCCTGAAGGTCTTCTAAGATGTGCTTCTGTGTTGTCAACATAAATGCGCTGCCTCTCCTGCTAAGAGCGTCTGCTACTACATTAGCCTTGCCTGGATGATACTGAAGCTCCACGTCATAATCCTTAATCAACTCCAACCACCTTCTCTGTCTCATGTTCAATTCCTTCTGAGTAAAGATGTACTTCAGACTTTTATGATCTGTGTACATCTCCACTCGGTCACCATATAAGTAATGCCTCCATAGCTTCAGAGCAAACACTACTGCCGCTAATTCCAAATCATGAGTTGGGTAATTCTTCTCGTGGTCCCGAAGCTGCCTAGATGCATATGCTATCACCTTTCCATGCTGCATAAGGACACATCCAAGTCTCTTACCTGACGCATCACAATATACTGTAAAACCTCCGGGTCCAACTGGCAATGTAAGAATAGGTGCTGATATCAACTTTTGCTTCAAAGTCTCGAATGATGCCTGACATTCTGCCGACCAAACGAATGGTACATCCTTCCGGGTCAAGCGGGTCATGGGTGCTGAAAGCCTTGCAAAGTCTGACACAAACCTTCTGTAATATCCTGCTAATCCCAAGAAACTCCGTACATCTGCTACGATCTTGGGTACTGACCAACTTTCTACTGCTTCTATCTTCTTGGGATCTACTGCTACTCCAGCTCCTGATATGATATGACCCAAAAATGAAATGTGATTCGTCCAGAACTCACTGATTCGTCCAGAACTCACACTTGCTGAGCTTGGCATACAACTGGTTCTCTCTCAGAACCTGCAACACTTTCCTGAGGTAGTCTTCATGCTCCTCTTCACTAGCAGAGTATACGAGAATGTCGTCAAGAAACACAACGACAAACTGGTCTAAATATGGCATAAAGATACGATTCATCAAATCCATGAATATTGCTGGAGCATTGGTCAAACCAAATGGCATTACTAAGAACTCATAATGCCCATACTTTAACCTGAATGCTGTCTTGGGAATATCTTCCTTCCGAACTCTCACCTGATGGTACCCTGAACGAAGATCTATCTTGGAAAAAACTCTAGTCTTGCTCAACTGGTCAAATAAGTCGTCGATCCTGGGTAATGGGTACTTGTTCTTCACTGTTGCCGCGTTAAGCTTCCTGTAGTCAATGCATAATCTGGATGACCCATCCTTCTTTCCCACAAGTACTACTGGCGCTGCCCATGGTGATACACTAGCTTGGATAAACTTCTTCTCCTTCAGTTCCTCAATATGCTGATATACCTTGGCCTGCTCTGAATCTGCCATTCTGTAAACCCGATCTGATATCGGTTTAGTTCCTGGTGCCAATTCTATACTGAACTCAATATCTCTAACCGGTGGTAGACCTGGAAGTTCTTCAGGAAATACGTCGAGAAATTCTTCAACTACCTTCGGGATCTGAACTTCTTCCATTGCCGCTACTATTCCCTGCTCTGGTTGAGTTGCCTCTGATCTGACTAAGGTGAACCGCTCCATGCCTGGAATATCAAAAGATACACTCCCTCTATGACAATCTATTGTCGCATGACTGTCTTTCAGCCAGTCCATGCCTAAGATAACGTTGAAATTTCCGACAAAAAATTCTATCAACCGGGCAGGTAAAGAATGCCCGCAAACTACAATGCTACACGCTAGAATAACTCTACTAACTCCTACGAGCCCATTGCCAGTGAGTATATTCAACCTCCCTGGCAATGCCTTGAACTCCATTCCTAGTCGTGTCACAAATTGTGCAGATATAAATGAATGGGATGCTCCCGAATCAAACAATGCTACTGCGGGATATGAGGCGACGAGAATGTTACCTGCCACAACATCTCCCGATGCCAATGCCTCCTCCAAGGATAAAGTGAATGCTTGCCCTCGACCTCCTTGCTGGTTTTCATGCTGCGGCCTAGCCTGATGTTGCTGCTGGCTCCTTCCTTGATGATGCTGGGGTGGTCTATGCTGGTGCTGCTGCATCGACGGTCCCTGATGCCGAAACATCTGAGCCTGCGGACGCTGTGCCAACGGCCTTACTGCCACTGCTGGTCCTCGATATTGTCCTGCCCCTGGGGCTGGCAGAGCAGAAAACTGCTGCCCTGGTCCTCCTGACCTCAAATTCATGGGATATGTGGTAACCCGATGGTCTGGATTTCCACATATCAGACACAGTCCATTCAATGTCCGACACACATCTCTTGTGTGCCCCATCTTCCCACAATAAGTGCAGCCCGTCGGGGGTTGCTGGTTCTTCCTCTGTTGTTGTTGCTGCTGCCTGAGTGGTGCTGGTCCTCGTATCGCCACATCGTGGATACGAACGCCAGTGGATGGTGCTGTTGTTCGGGGCGCTGCTCTCCCTCCTCCTTCAATCTGACTGTGGGATCTCTTCTGACCCCCAGTCCTTACTGCAAGCCTCTGAATGGTGATTTCATGCCTTCGAGTCGCCGTCAATATCTCATCAAAAGTCTGGTAATTGTGCCCCTCTATCAATTGCAAGAGTTCAAGATGAAACCCTTGCTGAAACCTCATAGCCCTCTGGCTCTCTGTTGCTACCATCTCTGGGGCAAATCTACTCAATCTGCAGAATTCCGCTGCATAAGCATCTACAGTCTTGCCAGCCTGCCTGAGGCTGATAAACTTCTGCTGTAGCTCAAACCGTGCCACAACTCCATAGTACTTGGTCTTGAATCTTGCCGTAAAATCGTCCCAAGCCACAGGACGTCTAATGTCCACTTCCTCTGATTTCCACCAATCACGTGCGAGATCCTGAAGTAACAACTTCACTAGATCCACACGTTCTTCTGCCGGTACCTTAGCTGCTGTCAGAATAGCCTCCATGTCCTTAAGCCATGCATTTGCTGAGATGGCATCCTCCGTGCCCTCGAAACGGCAGGGGTTGTACTTGCAAAACCTGGCTGATGCTCCTGAATCTGGCCTTGCCCCTCTTTCCAATGCTGTCTGCAATCCTTGGTTGAGTAGCACATTCTGCTCTTGTAGCTGAGTGTGCATGCGTTGCTGGGCCAACATCTGATGTTGCTGAGTGGCCATCATTTCTCTCATGATCTCCAGAAGGGCTGGTGTGTCCACTTGGGTAGGTGGAACTGTCGGTGGTGGTGGAACATCCGGATACTGCATCCAGCCGCTGGTTCCACTATCACTTCTTCCTGGGTAGCCTCTTGAGTTAGTACCGGCCCTTGTTGCTGATCAACAGGGTCAGGTTGTCCAAGTTGCTCTTGTTGCTGTTGACCAGTCCTGGCAGATACGGACGAAGTGCCCCTAAGAAAAGGAACAAGAGAACAATCAAACAATCGGACATAAAGGATCAATGAAGCTAAAGAATACCGGAATGTCAAGCAAGGGCTGAGAATAACGAATTATGAGATTAAGGGAAAACATGTGTGATTGAGACATCCTATAAATCGAAACACCCCATAAGTCTGAAATCAGACCTGCATGGGCCACCACTAAAACCTTGTCACACCCCAGAACCAAAATACTGGAGAGCGGGGGAATGACTCAGCCAGCTACGTATTACGGGTAGATGAATACCGTATAATACGATCAATGCTGTCTAACCAGACGAGGGGGTGCATACTACATAAAAGTCTCACTATGGTCATTTCGCATCTATTGTCTCAATCATTCAAATAAGAAACTGTAATACAGAACATGTAAGATAAAGCAGTAAGGCGTCCCAAACGCTCAGTCAGAATGTTCTGGAAATCTGGCTTTACAAAACATAGCCAGATGGTATAGCAAGGTATATACAATTGTTATCAGCTGCAGTCTGACTTTAGTTACAATTATACGAAAGTAAGTACAAGAAGATCCGACCAACATGTCGGTGCCAAACGGCTAAGTATAAAGTAAATGACAAAACGAGCGGTGAAGTAAAGAAACCCACTCGAGTCCTCCTGCGATCATTCCCCTAGTATTGACCATCTTGGAGGTAGAAGTAAGCTGGATCCTCGGGGACCGGCTCTAAATCTGGCCATGCAAAACCAGAGAGGTTAGACCTCTAATAGCAAGTACCACAAGGAAGGACGATATAAAGGATTAAACCAGTAAGTAAGAAAATGTAATAATAGATCTCTGCCTCCCACTAGGATTCACATAACGTCACGACACTTCGAACCAACCTCCCAACCAAACAAGGACAGAAGTTGGCCCGTCATGTCCTGACATCATGATCATCTCAGTTAGGCAACAGAGTAGGTACAGTACACAAACAAATCATCTTGGACGGCCAATCAATTCCTATGGCTTGCTATTGTGAGTCCCAAGTTTATCCTGGACTTATGCAAAAATAGGGATTCCTCAGTTCTTACTATGTGCGAGCAAGGCTAGTCTATCCAGTCAATCAATTGCGCCAATCATGTAGTTAGACGAGTCCCAGCGGGACGCCCGCCGTTATAGCATATACAATAATATAAGCAGATACTGTTCCCTGCCCGTGTGACAGATTTACAGTATCTGTGGGAACCAGCCGACCCGTCGGGCACTTAATAGTCCCAAGGGGGCTGCCATGTAAGAACTCGGGAATCCATTCTCTCCATGCCATCATTATTTTATTTAACTTAATAGTCCCTACGTTGAGCGAAGTTCCATGCCGTGGATCATGGCCATTCAAATGAGTACTTTCGTACGGGGTACGATATGCGCAACTCTACAACGATACCTGTGCGGCTAGGTTGTAGGTCTTACATAGCGTGATGTAACAATCAAATTAACCACAGAATAATCATGTCTTGACCATAAAGTACACATGCTGTCTTTGTAAGATAAATAGATAATTAAATAATAAATAATTACTTTGAAGCCTGCATGTGCCTGTATGTCAATATTCGGGATCGGCTAATCGAGTATAATAGTTCATTACATGAACGTGTCTCATTCATTCAATTCAATAAGACGACTAGCCAGTCTCTTAGTCCCAACTAGGAACGCATGATCAATTATTAGTCAATGTCACAATCATTATCAATGGTGACAAGGCATGAAAGTTAATCAATATTACATGGGGTCGGGTCTATAACTCTCAGGGTTAAGTTCTAGTCATACTGGGTATCCATGGATCAATCAGGACACAAGGCGCATTTTACATAACAATCTATTTTAACAAATTTAACATATCATGATTTATCAAGAAATTTACGCAAAAAGGCGTAAAGATATAATAGAAGAATTATCATGCCATCATTAAATGAATATGTTGAGGAATAAATAAAAATATCCAGGTCAGGAAGTCACGCCAACAAATCTATGCTAAGGCCAAAAGTCACGCAAGAAGTCTATGCTTAAGACCAACAAGTCACGCTAAGTCTAGCTGGGGTGAGCGTGGAAAATAGGCATGAACAGTGAGCGTGAAAAGTGATACACGCTGGCAAGCGTGAGCATGAAAAGTCACGCAAGCACAGCGTGAGCGTGAAGGAAAAATCCACGCACGCACAAGAGAGCGTGACTAAAAATCCACGCACTCATGGAAGTGTGCATGACTAAAAATACACGCAGACTCGTGGATGTGTGCGTGACTAAAAATACACGCAGACTCGTGGATGTGTGCGTGACTAAAAATACACGCACGTACAGAGTGAGCGTGACTCAAATACACGCACGCACACACAGTGTGAACGTAACTCAAAAGTCACGCAGACACGAACAGTGTGAACGTAACTCAAAAGTTACGCACGCATGTAAAGACATGAGCGTGACTAAAAATACACGCAAACACGTAAAGACGTGTGCGTGACTGGACTGATGTTTTACGCGAGCACGTAAGAACGTGTGCGTACAACATTTCCCGAATTCTAAGTCCTATGGAGCCTTCGCTCCAGTGCCAAAATACACACTAAGGTGGTGGATTAAAACCCATGAACAGCCGAAATACACAAACTTAGATCTAGGGAAATTAAGCCACAGAAACCAAAAATGCCAAGATCTAAACTCTCTCAGGATCATGAGAGGAAGAGAAATAAACCAAAAAAATGGGTGATTGAGAAGCAAGTTTGCACTTGCCTTCTCCTGCTGCTGGTAGGTGGTGGGGAGTAATAAGAGAAAGAAGAAGAAGTAATGGTGAGAATGAAGTAATGAGGAGAGAGAAAGAGATGGAAGCTTTAAATAGGAAGGGTGATGGTAGGTGGGGTGTTGGGCCGGGTTTAAGGGGATCCAGCAAACCGAAACCCAATAACACTAAAGCAGCAAATAAAATGCAGGTAATAAAATTGCCGAAATATAATTGCAGAAATAAAATTGCAGAAATAAAATTAACATGAAAATTTAAAGAGCAGATAATTAATTAACATGAACTAGAGGAATTTAAATACAGGATACTACATGATAAATACTAAATAAATACACATGAGTTGTACATGTATATAAAAATACGTATTTCGGGAATGGGGAGTGACAGAATTACCCAATCCATGACTTGGAGCTGGCAGCAGTAGTATTTGCACTTAAGTTGTGGAGGCACTATTTGTATGGAGATAGGGTGGAGATTTTCACCGATCACAAGAGCCTGAAGTATGTTTTCACCCAGAAGGATCTTAACATGCATCAGAGAAGGTGGCTGGAGCTTCTTGTGGATTATGATGTCAACCTGCAGTATCATCCTGGGAAGGCCAACGTCGTAGCAGATGCATTGAGCAGGAGAGCCGGAGTTTATTTCCTAACAGCACAGCCAGAATTGTTAGCAGATCTTCAGAAGATGGGAATAGAAATTGTTCTCCCTTCCAGTGTGGCATTGATGGCCAGTATGCAAGTTCTGTCCACTATAGTCGAGAGGATCCGGATGGCGCAGTCAGCAGATTCCAAGCTTCAGCGACTCAGAACAGAGTACGAGGCAGGACGAAGACCAGAGTTATGCATTCATAAGGATGGTACACTTCGACATGGTAAGCGTCTTTGTGTACCCAGTGGAGATATCAGATAGGAGATCATGTCAGAGGCGCACAGTTCTCAGTATTTCATCCATCCTGGCAGTACGAAGATGTACCGTGATATCCGTCAGCACTTCTGGTGGAATGGCATGAAGCGGAAGATAGCTCGGTTTGTCTCTCGGTGTTTGGTTTGCCAACAAGTTAAGGCTGAACATCAGAGACCCGCTGGACTTCTTCAGTCCTTGCCGATTCCAGAATGGAAGTGGGAGCATGTGACCATGGATTTCATGACTGGATTACCTAGATCTCCAGCTGGTAGAGATGCTATCTGGGTTATAGCTGATCGGCTCACGAAGGTGGCCCACTTCCTTCCATTCAGAGTTGGTCAGTCGACGGCTCAGCTAGCGGAGATGTATCTCAGGCAGATCGTCAGATTTCACGGTGTTCCAGTCAGTATCACCTCGGACCAAGATTTCAGATTTACGTCGCACTTTTGGCGTAGCTTGCAGGAGAGTTTGGGAACTCGTCTCCAGTTCAGTTCAGCCTATCACCCGCAGACAGATGGTCAGTCGGAGCGTACGATCCAGACTCTTGAAGACATGTTGAGATCTTGTACCCTCGACTTCGGTGGTTCGTGGGAAGATCACCTACACCTGGTGGAGTTCTCATACAACAACAGTTTCCAGGCCAGTATCCAGATGGCACCATTCGAGGCACTGTATGGCAGGAAGTGCAGATCCCCGTTAGCCTGGAATGATGTTAGAAAGAGGCAGATGCTCGGTCCAGAAATGATTACCCAGACAGTTGAAGTGGTCAGGCGAGTCAGAGATCATCTTCGAGTTACCCAAGATCGCCAGCGCCATTGGGCCGATTCTCATCGGCGTCCTCTCGAGTTTTCGGTCGACGACCATGTATTCCTGAGGATTTCGCCTAACTGTGGCGTCATTCGCTTCGGCATACGAGAAAAGCTTAGTCCTAGCTATATAGGGCCGTTTGACATTCTGGAGCGAGTAGGAGATGTGTCCTATCGTCTTGCTCTTCCACCGTCGTTAAGCGAGGTGCATGACGTGTTCCATGTATTCCAATTACGACGGTATATCCCAGACCCGAGCCACGTCCTGGATCATTCGAAATTGGTTATTGGTACCAACCTTTCGTATGAGGAGAGGCCCTTGTCTATATTGGACTGGAGAGAGAAGATCCTCAAGAACAAGACTATCAAGTTAGTCCGAGTTGCTTGGGGTCATCACTCTTTGGGTGAGTCGACGTAGAAGCGTGAGGATGATATCCGATCGCGATATCCCGACTTGTTTGACTCGTGAGGTATAATGTCTTCCTTATGCCTCATGCCTTCGATTCCTTGCTTGAATGAGTGATTGTCTGCCTAGTTATAGCTTGCATATGATTAATGTAGCTTGTCATTGCTCCTCTAGCCTCTTGATTAAATTTCGAGGACGGAATTCTTTTAAGGTGGGTAGAGTTGTAATGCATGTGGTTCGTATTACGTATTTCTGGAATACGTGTACGTATTTATTCTTGTATTGTATGATTTCCTTGCTTAATTTCCTCTCTGGGCTTGGTTTATTCTTGGTTTGGGTTGGCTTGGTTCGGTTTGGGATTGCTCTTGGTTCATCATGAACCAAGGGGTGAACCCCCTACCTACCACCACCACTACCATTTATTAACCCTTCTCCTTTCTCTCTCTTCATTTATCATCTTCTCCACCATTACTTTCTTACCTACCAAAGAGAGGGAGAGAGAGGTCTAGGCAAGTGCAACTTGCTTCATGGAGGAACTCTAATTTTTTTGCTTTATTCTCTTCCTTACAGCATTTTAACTTACTTTAGAACTTGGCATTTTCACTTTCCATGGCTAGATTCTTGTAGATCTATATTTACATTATTTTCAGATTTCTTGGGTTTTGATCTACTTAATCTTGTTATTTCCAAGTTTTGATGGTTCTATGTTGTAGAGCATTTCGTTCTACCCTATTTTGACCTATGGAAGTTCGAATTTGGACTTCGGATGAAGGTTTCATGGAGCTTGGAAGCATGGATTCTTGGTGTTCTTCTTCTCGGAAGCTTGGAGAAGAAGAACAGTGCTAGACTTGACCGCATTTTTATGCGGCAAGTGATTTCGAGCCGTATGAGCCTTCATACGACAGTTTTGGCCGCATGGGCTTGACTTGACCGCATGAACATTTCATGCGGTAAGTGCTCTCTCAGCCGCATGAACTTTTTTCCTCGCGAGCCGCATAGACCAGTTACTCTCTGGCCGCATGAGGACTCGAGTCCTTGTAGAAGCATGGAATTTCACAACCAGAAAGCCCCATGCGCCAGACACTATATACGCCAGAACTCGGACAAAATACTTCACAGCAGAATCGACAAATATAGACATTTGAAAGAGGATTTTTTATTTATACATAAAAGTCTATTACATGTCTAGAGAAGGTTGTACAAAGGAGAATTTCTACAAAGGAAAGATCCTAAGTCTACGGCCAGCAGCCACCATGCACCTTCAGTCGGGCGCAGCAGCCACCATGCGCCATCAACCAGGCGCATCCCTCCATGTGCATCCATCAGGGCGTATCCTTTCAGCAGCTCAGTTATGTGCATCCCTTCAGCAGCCCAGTTATGTACCGCTCTTCCAGCCAGGCTCACCTGGCCGAGCAGGATGAGGTTGGCATTTAACCCCCCATCCAGAGAAAGAGCCTCAAAGGCCAAAGGAGGACGGTCGGGGCACCGCCATTCCGATCTACGGCTCTTCCGGAATAACGGAAACGAGGCCCGAGCATCCCAATCTTTGGATGCAACAGGCACCTTCCGCCTGCCTCGGAAGCCCTCGATTCCGTCTTTTGGATGTAACAGTCACCTTCAAGTGCATCAATGACGACGTGGCGTCTCATCTTCACCCTCGGAAGCACTTCGTCAACAGAATGCACTCGAGTACCCAAGTTCATGTTGGAAGTACGTGAGAGAACGAGAAGCAAACCTTCTCTCCATGCCACTATTTATAGGCCGGGCAGATCAAACCCACGCGGCAGGTGGATGGCTCTCCGAATTCCGTGCAATGAACTTGCATTTAATGGATGAACCGGACGCTTCGAATTCAGCCAAATCAAAATGGCTATTTAAAGCACTCGAAGAACGTAACAGTCGCTGCATTAAAGAATGTGTCACGAAGCGGATGTGCCGGCCAGCCCGTGCATCACACAGACGCGCCCTTCAACATCAAGCTCATCACACAGACGTGCCCTTCAGTACCAAGCGCATCACAGAGGATGCGCCCCCATGCGTCCCTATACCCAGTGGAACGCCAATCGACGCGCCCACTCAGCTGTCCATCGAATGTCAGAAACATTAAATGCTGAACTGACAGAGTCGGCAGCACACCTCCCAAAGTCTGAACAGTTGACAACTTTTTCAGAAAACGAAGCGTCGGCAACGTCAGCATCATCATGACTTTACTCCGACGGCTACTGCCACGTGGCCACTCAACCACCCGCATGCGCCTCTGCAGCCATGCGTCCAAATCTGCATGCGCCTCAAAAGCCATGCGCCCCAGACGCTCTCTGATCCCGAAAGACAGGAGTGAAGTCACTACTGAAGCTCTGCATGCGCCTCAAAAGCCATGCGCCCAGAATGGTTCGTGACTCCTAAAGGTTACGAGCCAGAGTCTCCTCATGCGCCCAGTCCTAGGCGCATCCTACCAGATTACCCCTCCCCCATTAAATCCGAGATCTCCGAGCCATGAGTCGACGATACGTGTCCTTTGACTCAACTCACCCAAGATCTCAGCAACAGAAAGATCCTCTTCTCTGCTACGTGCCGGCTCACAACAGCAGTATGAAGAATTCAACCCCTCGATCAGGGCACATCATCCATGCGCCTCCATCAGCAATCTCCACGTGGCGTCCCCACGTACCGACGCATCCTACATATGCGCGCATAAGCAGCCAACCTGCCCAGCTATAAATAGAGGGATTATTTCCTTCTCACATATATGGACAACACAGAGAACACTCAATAAAGGAACATATCACCAGAGAGGCAGATACAGACACTCAACGTCTTCCTCCTCTCAGCAAGCTCCAGCACCCAGAGCAATCCAAACCTTCAGAGAACCGATAACCGTCGTCAGCTCGTCAACGGAGTCAACGCATTACCACTCGCTCCATCGGCACAAGGGACCCAGATAAACAAAAGTGTACTCCTAGGACTACATCTAAGTCCTATATTGTAACACTGTTCTGTTTGTATTAAAATTTGTAATCAAACAATTCTAATGGCAAACAAGCTGGCGACACTGCTGGGGACCTCTTTCTCCTCCACCGAGAAAGTCGTGTCACAAGCCGACGACGTGAAGGTGGGCTCCTCCCATAAAATGTTGGTCGTGCGCCTCAATCAACAGGCGTACGAGGAGTTCATTTCTGAAGGAAGTGCGAGTCCTTCGAAGCGGCTGCCGAAGCCGAAGAAGACCCGCCAAGCCTGGGTACGCAAGGTCGACGCCTCGGGCACCACCACTGAAGGGGATGCGCTAATCCAGCCTTCCTTTCCTGCTGACGTCCTCAGCAACCAAGGTGCGTCCGCTGATGCAGCGCATCTCTCGGGAAAGCATGCGGCTGACCACATTCTCCAGCCATCTCCCTCTCAGGCGAGGAAGATGCGTCGACGGAGCAGGGGCGCAGCCAATGCCCCGCGCATCACCTCTGATGCGCTATAAAAAGTCTCTGTCTTTGACAGACTCACTCACTGTAATGGCAAGGAGAATTTGGATGCTGAGTACTATGCGCCCCAGCGGGCTAGTACGAAGAAATCTGAGACGGCACGGGCCATGCGCCACAAACGTGCTATGCCAGCAGCAAGCCAAAAGCATGCGCTCACAATCATGCGCGCTGCTGATGGCAAGCTGTACAAGGTCGACTCATGTGCTTCTACACCAAAAACGAGCCGACCTTCAAAGCCCTCATCTCACTTGGGCGCATCTACTGCGTGCACAACCAAGTCGAGTGAGGCAAATTCAATGGTCTTGAACTCCCGCGCCTCCTCTGGTTGTGCATCTGAGGTCCGTTCAAGTCACTTCAAATGTTGTGGTTCCCCCACTACTGATCGGGATGCCTGTTTGGTATTAGATCAGGGGACGCAGCACTGACCTGACCACCCTGGCGTTTGGCCTTGCCATGCGCCTGAAGGGGGTATGAAGGTAGCACTCTCCTCCAACGACCTGCATAACGTGATCACTCACAAGCGCCGGTCAGGAGAGTCGACCAACAAGCACGATGCGCCTCTCATGGGGCATACTTGTGCGGTGGTCACCATCAACTGCTGTTGCAAGGCGGCAGTACCACCAAGGCAGTCAGTCTTCCAGCGGCTGCAATCATCGACACCCCTCCGACATCGCCTTGGGATGAAGGTGTCAACAGAAGAGGAGCCAAGGGTTGCTTCATGCAACGTGATCTCCAACTCCTCGTCAGTCCGAAAGACGACCGTCAATTCCTCGTCCTCATCCAAAAGCCAGCTGAGGAAAACCAAGGCAGCTGTCTCGTCCTCCGGAGTGTTCGAAGGCACTCGGTCGAGGAAGAAGTTCTTGGAGGAAGCTGGGGGTAGCCAGACCCTTGTTGAGCCTCCTTCCGAAGATGAAGATGTCCCAGAAGCCCCTCAAAACGAGGATGTCCCCCAGAACACAGCTGAGGGTAGTTCCGGAGACGAAGAGGCCCTTCAAGACGGAGCTGAGGATAATCAGACCCTTGCAGATGCGTCCGTCGAGAATGACCTCCAGAACATGGCTGAGGGTGGCCAAGATGAAACTCCAGGAGAGGCGACTCCCCTACATGAGAGTGAGGCCGAGAGTGATGTCACGCCCCGATCCCGGAGGATCGAAAACTAGCCACTGGGCGTGATGTCGTACAAGTCTAAATTACACTTGTACAAGGCAAAACTATTAGAGTTCTTGGTATTTCTCAGAAAAACATTAAGAACGCAGCAAAATCAAGCAGATAAATTGAAGTCACACAAGATAAGAAGAAATGTCTCTCTTTATTGATAATCATAATGAATTACAAGACTTGCAGCGGAATACAGAGTTTACAACTGAGTACAAGACTTTGAATAGCCAACTGAATGTATACACTTGCCCTTTAGGCTACAACTGAATATACCGACTTCTTTACAATGAACTTGCCAATATGGCTACAATCTCACTGGTACAACTGAGTTCTCCTGTTCCATACATTATGTCCCGTATAGCAGAAGACATCGTCTTAAAAGAAGAGCTTCTGCACACCCATCCGATTCATCGATGCCAAGCACTGATTCACAGGATTTCCCCCAAGCAAACACCTGTAATATTGCCCACAACGTGGGCCAGTACATCATCAATGTACTGGCGAGCGGTGCTGGCCCAACTCACCTAAGAAGACAACACTAAGTAATCATGTTATAGCACATTATTAACAGTGGTCTTTCTCGTTGCCTTAGGGTCAATTTCATGTTATAGCCGACAAGAAGTAAAGCATGCAAATCTCATAGCCAACATAATTTAAAGCATACTGTTATCATCCTTTGGTGATTCTTACCCACGATCGTATAGCCATCCCTGTACATTTATAATACTTACTCTGCCTGCACAAGACATTGTTAGGAACAACATCATGATTCAATATAAATATTACCGTTCAGGTGATTCTTACCAACAACCGACATCCTTCCCTGTATTTGAGTAATAACTTACTCTGCCTGCATAAGACATCATTAGCACCTGACCTATCTATATGAAGGTCACTGGCGACACGCCATCTTGGACAGACTTATAGGTATACAGCGCCCTTGTCAGTGCAGGTAGCTAGCCCCACTGCAAGCCCTGTATACCGTGCTACTACTTCAGCACTGCTACTACTTCAGCATTGGTTTCCCCCAGGACGAACCGGGTTCCATGGCCCAGGAATACCGTTCGAGAAACCACCTTGTCGACAAGTTGTCCATGACCATGCAACTATATGCAACTTATCTAAGAAAAAAACATATAATGCATGATAAGGAAAACTTAAGCAAAACCATCATTCTCATTCGTATTACCATCTTGCCATCTAGCCATCTTGCCTTGAGCCAATGCTCACATTATCATCTGTCCAATCCAGGGTCTTGGCGTAATCAACATTCTATATCGGCGACAGGATAATAGCATGTTGTTACCCAATCCTTTTGCCACATCTTTAATACTAAACATCTTTCCAACCAATCTCAATGTACTCACCGCCCAATTCCTGGGACTTAGCATCTGTTTTAGCATGCATTCATTCAAATGCAATTCAAGCATACTCACTGCCCAGTTCTTGGGTCTTAACACCTGTTTTACCATCTATTCATCGAGCCAAAGCTCGATATACTCACCGCCCAAGTATTTGGGACTTTGCCTTCACCTGTCATGTAATTCATCGCAACTTTGTACAAGCATACAATTCATTTAGCCACAACAGTTTACGTTCGGATGATTATTATCTTTCATTATCTTTCCAAATTCCATACAAGGTGTTATTGAGCAACACAATAAGAAACATAGCACACTATCCTTTATTTTAAGCGTGAAGCTAAAGGATCTTTGAAGGGTTCAACACTACTCACATTCATAGGACGATTCCTGCCACGATCGTATAGCCTTCCAAGCAATCCTTCGCATATTCCCAAGTCTAACAAGGCTTCATCGAATCAACCATCCATCATAAGACATCTTGCGGGTCGGGGCACTACAATATATACCACCCAGAAAAAGTTTCGTCCTCGAAACTTAAAACAAAACTCATCCCCAAAACTTCAACCAACTCTTCATGAAACTTCTCAACAATCAACTTACACCATTTAATATTTCTCCGCAATCTTCTGATTGATTTCAAGTAATGTACCGTCTCGTTACATCATCTCAATTGATTCAACATAGTTTACCATCTTTGATCTTTCCTCCAACACTCGTGCAAATCCTTAGCACATGATAATCCCCGTGGCTTCGTTTGAATTCAGTATACCACTTACTTGGAATCATACACATATTTTAGGCGTCCCCGAAATACATGCACTTCAGCCAAGTTCAATGATAGAGAAAACGAACGAGCTACGGTATAACTTCACTTCCAAACATCAGTAATTCTCTTTGAGCATCTCGTATAATCCCACTTTGTTTATTCGATGTCCCAACTAACTAATAACACAATAGATGTTACAAATTCCAACTCGAGAAATTTTCCTCAACCGATCCAACATTTCCAAAACATTCAGACTTAGATGTATCAAGTATTCCTTTCAAGTTCATTGTCATCCATGCCACCAAAGTTGATAAATCCTATTGCCATATTTTATTTCGATACCCCGATTCTCGTCGACCAAATCTTATACTCATCATCGTTCGCATCCATATACTTTGTTTGCAACTCATAAATTTCTCGTTCATGATTCATCTTCCAAGTCGTACCATCCGTCAAATTGTACCACAATTCCACTCTAGCAACATTTCTTGCTGTACTCCAACATTTTCTTGTATTGATCAAGCCAACATATTACCCTCTCGCATCCACAACTCTCATATCCCAGCAACATCAATCCTGAGGGTCATTCCTATTCACCATCGCTCTCGCCGATCTCGGCTACATGCATTATCCAATTCCGTCGTACACTTATCCTCAATTCTGATCCGATCAATGAAATTATTCCAACTGTCTCAAAGCACTACCATCAAGTTTTGTAGCTCAATATTAATCAACCAATCCAACTAGCTCCAACAATTTTCAGCATTCCAACAAGGCAACCAAATTTATCGAAACCAACATGATCCGTCATCCCATCTAATATTATAACATCAAATTTCCCAATATCCATTCCATTCCGAAGCCTACTTTCCAACATATCTTACTCATCCAACTATACTCACGCAACATCAATAAGGACATCCTACGGTTTTTCAACAGTCAACTTAGCATTCAGTCAAGTCTCTACGGTCAGCTAATCTAAGCTAAACCAGACGAATCATTCAGCTAACTCATATGAGATGGATAGCTATCAGGGACAAACTTATCTCTTATCTTAGAGGCAACCAACTCTCATCATAGGGCAACTCTATGGTCTGACCAACTTAGGGACATGGGACACCACCCCAATCTTATGAACTTATTCCCAACACGGACAACTGAAGAACATAGCCAACCAAATCTGAAACTTAAGCAACCAACAAATATTCTAGGCAACCAACCGACACTCTAGGCAACCAACTGACATTCTAAGTAACCAACCAACATTCTAGGCAACCAACCGACAATCTAGGCAACTAACCAACATCTAAGATCAAGTCTTTCTACCCGTCCTCATACTCGGGTCATACCCAACGAAGTCTCATTCTAGACTTACCCGCAACCGACAAAAATCTATCCGATAATTCTATCCAACAATCTATCCCACAATTCTATGGGTCAATCTCGAAGCTATCATATAAAACTCCTCAATCGAATATCCAACTTTCAATTTCTATTTGCATAGACATAACATCACTTGTTCAATCCGACTTGCATCCTCATATCGTACTCAAATTGTTTATTCAATCGGGTCAACTATTCTGAGTCATAATCCAACATTGTTACCTCGATAGTTTATCACTTATGATCTCTTCCTACGGTCTCTTCGCGACATATTCATTTTCCACATTCTTAGATCATCGATACGGTCTGTACTCTCTTAACCAACAAAATAAGGCAACTACACAATCGTATTTCTTCCGAGGCATAATTTATAAATTTCCTAGCACCAACACGGTCATCTCTTAGCAATTCACGTTAACCATCAATATTAGTTTTGTATCACCTCCTTGTGATTCCATAAGAAGATTTATTATTCATGCACCGATCCAATCTCTATGGCACCAAATCATCTAGCATTCGTACTTCGGTCATCCAATTGAATATGACATAACTTAATTAGCTAAGTCATAATCCAGCAATTCTATATTCCACCAAACTTATTATTCATGCGACAACATCATCTACCGATATGGTCTATTATATATCGCTGCACCTCGATACTTATTTGTATCCCGGCCATTCGACTCTCATAAGAAACATCTACTCTTTCATGCATTAAGGGACAAGTAGCCATTCTTTATGCCTCAAAATAGTTAAGGGTCATAACTCGTTAATTCGGGACACATCAAATTTTCTCAAGCACACTGCACCACGTGCTAGGATCACCTATTTCTCAAGCCCACTTTCTACTCTTTTTGGTCGATGCAACTCTCTGCATCTTCTAAATCATTCGTAACATCCCGATAAGCGTCTAACATCACCATCAATCTCATTGATATCCAACATGCAATTTCCTTATACTCAATTCCAACATCGTTCAATATTCGGTCCATAGTTGTTCTTGTAAAAAATCTTTCGATAGCAACACCACACTATCATACTAAGCCTACAATCCTTTTACCCAACTGATTCAAGTCTTCGCCTGAATCTAAAATTTGTTTCCTTCCCAACCAAGACATTAATTTCATATTCTCAATATCTTACTACCCAACATAACGCTAACCGACAAGGTCTTGTGATGGTTCACCCGAACACATCAAAAATCTCACAATGGATCATCCAACTTAATCATCAAGGAACACGCCTAGCCGACATGTATCAATCGTAAGCTCAGCTACGATTCGATACCACCCAATACCTTATAGGTAAAGCAATCACAAAATCATGAACACATCAAGGGTCAAGGGACATCTTATCACGACGAGGGTATATATAATATACCACCCAGAGCTCAAGCCATTCCGACACAAAATTCTCTCGCATCCAACCAACGTCCAACATGGACAATCCATCCCGCAGTGGTTATGCTGACCACAAATATCGACTCAAGATTCTGTCGATTTGCATTCACTAAAATCCATGCACATTCTGTTCCAACATATCATACCATCACCCACGGTCGATTGCTACATAACAATCGACTCCAATGAATCTCACACATAAGACATCCAGCATACATCACAAACTTATTATAGCATCGCATCATTGTTATTCTTTTTGGTATCTTTTAGAAATTCAACATAGCATACATATCACAGCCCATATATTTAGACTTATTGTATGGAACACCCAGTGAGAGGTTAGAATGATCAACGAACTTTCAGTCAAGGGAACAACATTAGAATAGTTTGGAAGCAACACAGAACAATCGCAGAGGCACTATGAATCATCATAGAGGCAACTTTGATTTCATCGCGGAAGCAACTTTGAGTATTCGCAAAAGCAACTTTGATTCACCGCGGAAGCAACTTTTGAATAATCCCGGAAGCAATCTTTGAATCATCGCGAAAGCAGCTTAGAATCATCTTTAGTAGCAACATTGATTTAAAACAAATCGAATAAGAATCCAAGGACGTAAAGCCGTGCTCTGATACCATTATGTCATGCCCCGATCCCGGAGGATCGAAAACTAGCCACTGGGCGTGATGCCGTACAAGTCTAGATTGTACTTGTACAAGGCAAAACCATTAGAGTTCCTGGTATTTCTCAGAAAAACATTAAGAACGCAGCAAAACCAAGCAGATAAATTGAAGTCACACAAGATAAGAAGAAATGTATCTCTTTATTGATAATCATAATGAATTACAAGACTTGCAGCGGAATACAGAGTTTACAACTGAGTACAAGACTTTGAATAGCTAACTGAATATATACACTTGCCCTTTGGGCTACAACTGAATATACCGACTTCTTTACAATGAACTTGCCAATATGGCTACAATCTCACTGGTACAACTGAGTTCTCCTGTTCCATACATTATGTCCCGTATAGCAGAAGACATCGTCTTGAAAGAAGAGCTTCTGCACACCCATCCGATTCATCGATGCCAAGCACTGATTCACAGGATTTCCCCCAAGCAAACACCTGTAATATTGCCTACAACGTGGGTCAGTATATCATCAATGTACTGGCGAGCGGTGCTGGCCCAACTCACCTAAGAAGACAACACTAAGTAATCATGTTATAGCACATTATTAACAGTGGTCTTTCTCGTTGCCTTAGGGTCAATTTCATGTTATAGCCGACAAGAAGTAAAGCATGCAAATCTCATAGCCAACATAATTTAAAGCATACTGTTATCACCCTTTGGTGATTCTTACCCACGATCGTATAGCCATCCCTGTACATTTATAATACTTACTCTGCCTGCACAAGACATTGTTAGGAACAACATCATGATTCAATATAAATATTACCGTTCAGGTGATTCTTACCAACAGCCGACATCCTTTCCTGTATTTGAGTAATAACTTACTCTGCCTACATAAGACATCATTAGCACCTGACCTATCTATATGAAGGTCACTGGCGACACACCATCTTGGACAGACTTACAGGTATACAGCGCCCTTGTCAGTGCAGGTAGCTAGCCCCACTGCAAGTCCTGTATACCGTGCTACTACTTCAGCACTGCTACTACTTCAGCATTGGTTTCCCCCAGGACGAACCGGGTTCTATGGCCCAGGAATACCGTTCGAGAAACCACCTTGTCGACAAGTTGTCCATGACCATGCAACTATATGCAACTTATCTAAGAAGAAAACATATAATGCATGATAAGGAAAACTTAAGCAAAACCATCATTCTCATTCGTATTACCATCTTGCCATCTAGCCATCTTGCCTTGAGCCAATGCTCACATTATCATCTGTCCAATCCAGGGTCTTGGCGTAATCAACATTCTACATCGGCGACAGGATAATAGCATGTTGTTACCCAATCCTTTTGCCACATCTTTAATACTAAACATCTTTCCAACCAATCTCAATGTACTAACCGCCCAATTCCTGGGACTTAGCATCTGTTTTAGCATGCATTCATTCAAATGCAATTCAAGCATACTCACTGCCCAGTTCTTGGGTCTTAACACCTGTTTCACCATCTATTCATCGAGCAAAGCTCGATATACTCACCGCCCAAGTATTTGGGACTTTGCCTTCACCTATCATGTAATTCATCGCAACTTTGTACAAGCATACAATTCATTTAGCCACAATAGTTTACGTTCAGGTGATTATTATCTTTTATTATCTTTTCAAATTCCATACAAGGTGTTATTGAGCAACACAATAAGAAATATAGCACACTATCCTTTATTTTAAGCGTGAAGCTAAAGGATCTTTGAAGGGTTCAACACTACTCACATTCATAGGACGATTCCCGCCACGATCGCATAGCCTTCCAAGAAATCCTTCGCATATTCCCAAGTCTAACAAGGCTTCATCGAACCAACCATCCATCATAAGATATCTTGCGGGTCGGGGCACTACAAGCGAAGCCTCAACCAATCCATCCACTCCCGGCCGTGTCATGACAGTATACATGGCTGGGGGTGATTCCGAGTCTGATGCGCCGCCGTAGGACATCGTCCAGCGCATAGACACATTAGAGGGAGGACTCAAAACCCTCTCTGCTTCTATACAAACACTGACTCAGGCAGTATTTGAAATACGGTCGGCCTTGACCCGAACACCTTCAACCGGTCCCGACCCAGGGGCCAATGGGGAGTCGAGTGTACCCCTTCAACGGGTATCCTCAGACACAGACCGCCGAGAAGTACCCCGAACGTCTGAACCCTCAAACGCTCAACTCCAAGTGATACCACCTTCCCCGACTCCCAGCTCCACGGAGGATGTGGTCGAAATGATCAAGGACTTGCGGGAGCGCTTTGAGTCCAAGAACAGGCAAGAGGAGCGCCAGAAGATGGGCATCCCCAACCCTATCCCCTCGAGTGGAACAAGGTGGTTTATCCTCCAAAGTATAAACCACAAACTCTGACGCCATACGACGGGAAGGACTCTCCGTGCCGCTACCTGACGTACTTCCAGTCCCAAATGGGACATCTTCCGAAGGAGGACGCGCTCCTCACTAGCATATTTGTCGGAGCATTGAAAGGAGTGGCATATGACTGGTACTGCAGCCTCCCCTACAATTCTATATCATCCTTCGACGACTTGACGCGCCTCTTCCTCGACCGCTTCTACGACGGCGGGAAGGACATGACGATGGCGTCCCTCATAGAGATACACCAGAAGGAGAAGGAAACGGTTCGGGTGTTCATCGAACGCTTCCGACAGGCCTGCTTTAGACTACCTCCAGGCATGCCGGAACATGCGCTTCTCTCCTCTTGCAGCATGAACATGCTGCCTGCAGTCAAGCTCTGGCTCAACTCTACTCCTCCCGACTGGAGCTCCCTGATCATCGAAGCAGAAGCAGCAGAAAAGAAGGCGGCCAATGCACGTCTTCTGGGGGTCAGCTTCCCTGCCTTTGATGACAAGGGGAAAAGGTCTGCAGCCAACAACCCCGGACGAGAGACAAAGGAGAAGCAGGCATTGACTGTTAATGCCTCAAAAGGCGCATCTGCGCCTACTCAGAAGCCTCCACTTGCACCAAGGCCCAATGAGGTTTATTCGTTCAACGATGAAGACACCCTGCAACTTTTTGAAATACTGAAGCAGGGTGACAAGATCAAGCTACCGGATCCAAAGCGGCCCGATGAAGTTGGGAAAGTGGACAACCCGAGGTACTGTCACTACCATCAGTTTGTCGGACACCCGACCAAGGACTGTTATGTCCTCAAGAATTACATCCAGCGCATGATCAATGCGGATGTAATCTCCGTCGACTACGAGGAGAAGACGGTGTCAGCCAATGTGATGTCACTCCAGTTCGGCACCTTGCCGCCAACTACCACACAAGATGGCATCGTCCCCATCCCTAAGGCAGCAATGGAGGTGGTTAACTTACCACCTACCCGTGACAATGTGAGTGGACTCATCCCACTCACCACATCTCGAGGAGAGGTCCTATGGGTCCACCCCGACCTTGTCTCCGAGGTGACTCAACCGGAGGTACGTCCTACCTCCAAATCCAAAGGCAGGAAGATCAAGTCTTGCCGCACGGTCTCTTCTTCAACGGAAGAGGCACTCCCTGTGCAGACGCGTGCACAACAGAACGCCCAACCCGGCGAAGCTGCCGCCGAGGTGGTGCCTCCTTGCACCGTCCCTGCTGTCCAGGAAGAGGGCCCGTCTAAGCCCTCAGCAGCCAATAAGCAGAAGCAGGTGGAGGCTCATTTCGACAGACCTCTACGAAAGAAGAATGCTTCGGGGCTAGCCAAGCCCCACAACTTCGACATACTGGCACAACTGGCCAGTACTCCTGTCCGTCTATCTTTGTTCGAGCTCCTGCGTCTTTCCAAAGACTCCCGAGAAGCTCTTTGTGAAGCTCTGAAGGATGCCGAATCCTTTCTCAGTTAGGTCAAGCAGCCTGAAGACCTCCCAACTACTTGTGTCCACTGTCATTGTGCGGATGAAATTATCCCAAACATAACTTTCACCCAACAAGACATGCTGCTCAAGCACCACCGACATAACCGGCCGCTGTATTATACAGGGTACATCGGTTCAGTCAAGGTGAACCGGATTCAGATCGATCCGGGGTCTTCTCTCAGCATCATTTCGAAGGTGCTGCTATCAACACTGGAGATCCCAATGTACCGGCTGACGCCCTCCAACACAACCATCAGTGGCTTCAACGCTAGCAAAAGCGAGCTACTGGGCAAAATTCGACTGAAGTGTCACATCGGTAACCTCAGAACTGAGGTGACCTGCTATGTTGTGGATGCCGAGGTCAACTACAATATCCTGCTCGGTCGACCATGGTTACATGAGTACATGGTGGTGCCATCCACGCTCCACCAATGCATGAAATATGTATCCACCAACGGCGTCATCCGGACGGAGTTCGCAGACATCGATCCTTTCAAAGGGATTGAAGCCTACTTCACCAATTCCGACTTATACAAGTCACTTGACGAGGAGGAAGCCAATGATGCTGATGACGAGGGTAGAGACGGCAGCTGAGCCAAACATGGAGCCTGAGATGACTCCCGATGCCCCTTTGAAGATCCGACTCAAGGGAAAACCGCCCCAGAAGGTGCCTCCAATGAGCATCAAGCTACCAGGAAAAGCACCAACTCCTGAAGCTCCCCTGAAGATACGCCTCAAGGAAAAGCCGCCTCAAACATCGGCTCCCCTGGTGGCAAAATTACAGGGGAAGGCACCAATCACTGGAGGCGCAGTTGAGGCACCTCTGAAGGTGCGTCTTAAGGCAAGCCGCCGCAGTCATCCAAGATGCCAGGAAGGGCCCACATAACCCTCTCGGACCCCAAAATTAAAGCTGTAGCGGACTCTCCTGATCCAACCCCAGTGCTTACAGATGAGAAGCTTGGCGAATATATCTCTGCTGATGTAGATGCACCCTCCTTAGACAATGTAATCCCACGGAATAAAATCTCGTACTTCATCAATAATAGAGTGTCTTTTAATTATTCTTGCCTTCCACATTGGAATGCCATGTATACATTAGATAACGCTCTACGGTCGTTGCAAACACAAATAACGACCGTCCCTCATGTAAATCGAGTAGTCCTGTCTCAAGGAGTCTGTTACATAGTCCCTCCACGAAGTCGAGACGAAGGATCCATCATCTTTGGCAAAGTCGAGCGTCATCAAGACCTCCCGCCACTCGAGCCAGAACCTGATGCTGGCAGAATACAAGTCTATCGGTACACGGATACGGCAAAGCACATCATCCAAAAGATGGGCTACGACCTAAAAAGCAACAAAGGCCTAAACTACGGCAAGGGTCGACGTCTCCCTCTCCGACTTCCAACACCAAAAGGAAAGCCGCAGGACTATTACAATCGGACTCGACGGGGGTAGGCTATATCACGTCGCCATCAACTCCAGAGAGTTCAGACGCAGAAGACGTAGAACATTCCCACTCGTCCGAAGCATCGACTTGGGATTCCGATACCAGTATCGGATCAGTCTTCAGAAAGTGCTGTCAGCTAACATGACATCAGCACAACCTCAAAAAGATGAAGGCGAAGACCAAGCGCCGGAACCCTTCGAAGAAGAACCCTGGGCTCAACGCCTAGGAGAACAATGGGAGTCTCGTTTCGAGTTACGTGAACCTCCCACCGAAGACGAAGTCGAGCAGATCGACCTTGGGGACGGGTCTTCTTCCAAACCATCTTCATCAGCAAAAGCCTAGAAGGAGAAGACCGAGAGTCTTTAATCCAACTGGCTAAGGAGTATATCGACGTCTTCGCCTGAGCTACGAAGATATGCCGGGACTCGATCCACACATCGCATGCATAGGTTGAACATCTTACCCGATGCCAAACCTATTAAACAACAACAGCGACGCTTCCGGCCGGACATGAATGCCATCGATCAAGAGGTGGACAAGCTCTTGACCACGGCTTCATCCGTGAGGAACAACACCCAGATTGGGTAGCCAACGGTACCTATCACCAAAAAGAATGGGAAAATACGAGTCTGTATCGACTTCAGGGATCTCAACTCTGCCTGCCCGAAGGACGAATTCCGCTTCCAATCACTGACGTGATGATCGACAACACGTGTGGCTTCGAACGCATGTCTTTCATGGACGGGTATTCAGGCTACAATCAAATCAAGATGTTCCCCGATGACGCAAAACACACGTCATTCAGGACTCCAAAGGGTTTTCTGCTACACAGTGATGCCTTTCGGCTTGAAGAACGCCGGTGCGACATACCAACGAGCTATGAGCACCATCTTCCGTCAACATCTTGCAAGACAGTCGAATGCTATGTTGACGACATCGCAGTCAAGAGCCGCCTCAAAGGAGATCACCTACAGGACCTGAAGACAGTCTTCGATCTCATGCGGGCACATCAACTCAAGATGAACCCCGCTAAATCCTTCCTGGGGGTTTCTAGCAGAAAATTCTTGGGCTTTGTCATCACGGCGAAAGGCATTCATGTTGATCCCGAGAAGACCAAAGCCATCCTCAACATGGACCCTCCGAAGAATCTTCGAGAACTTCGGGGCTTACAGGGACGTCTGGCATACATCCGGAGGTTCATAGCAAACCTTTCCGGTAAATGTCAACCCTTTACTCAGTTCATGAAGAAGGGAGTCTCTTACGTCTGGACAGAGGAGTGCCAAAAGGCTTTCGACGACATCAAGGCTTACTTAACAAGCCCGCCAGTCCTGGTAGCACCTGTCCGGCAAACCATTTTCCTCTACGTCCGTGCCATGGATCATTCCCTTGGCGCTCTGCTGGCTCAAAACAGCGATACAGGCTACGAGCAAGCGATCTACTACCTCAGTCGAACGCTCATCGGGGCCTAACACCGGTACAACCCCGTTGAAAAGGAGTGCTTGGCCTTGGTGTTTGCCATCCAGAAGACTCGCCATTATGTCTCGGGCCAGACAATTCATGTCATCTCCCGAGTCAATCCACTCAGAGTCCTCATGACGAAGCCAGGGTCATTAAACTCGGCTAGCTACATGGGCGATCCTGCTAACACCATACAACATGGTGTTTGTGCCACAAAAAACCGTTAAGGGTCAGGCCCTGGCCGACTTTTTAGCTGCACACCCCATCTCAGAGTCCTCAAGACTCTATGAAGACATCCCGGATGAGGTTCAAGAATCAAACGTCACCGAAGGAAGCTCCATTTGGCGGATGTTTTTCGATGGCGCTTCAAGAACAGGCCCCAAAGCCAGATCGTCGCAGGAGTGGGGTAGTCTTAGTCTCCCCCGATCAGCTGGTCATCCAGCGTGCTTACTCTCTTTCGAAGCCGTGCTCCAACAATATTGCCGAGTACAACGCGCTCATTATGGGACTCCAGCTGGCACAACAGCTGGGGGTGGATCATCTGGAAGCCTACGGCAACTCGAAACTCTGTAAACCAGATCCGAGGGCAATACGAGGTTCGCCATGAAGATCTGATCCCTTACCATGAAGTTGCATTGAACATCATTTCAACCTTCACCGGGTTCTTCATCGAACACGTACCTCGTCTACAAAACCTAGAGGCTGATGCTCTGGCTGGCCTCGCGGCCTCATTAGCAGCACCCCTTGGGACTCAACACTACGTCACGGTAGTTGGCCGAGACTTGGTTTGTCCTAAAAAAAACCTGTGCTTACGAGTGGCCCACGCCATGCCGACAAGTACTGGTGTTAATGTCCGTGACTGGAGGTTCCCGTTCATCGACTTTGCCGTCTACGGAATTCTTCCAGAGGACCCGAAGGAAGCCGTCTCAGTCAGGAGACGTTATCTTCGATTCTATTATGATACAGCCACTAAAATGCTGTACCGACGCTCCTACGATGGACTTCTCCTTCGATGTTTGTCCAACGAAGAGGCAGCCGAAGCCCTTCGAGAAGCTCATGACGGAACTTGCGGAGCTCATCAACCTGGTCCTAAGTTGCAGGATCGACTGCGACGCATGGGCTACTATTGGCCAACCATGGCCGCTGATGCTGTCGACTATGCTAAGAAGTGCCATACGTGCCAACTTCACGCAGACTTCATTCATACGCCGTCAGAACCACTACATCCTACAGTCGCCTCCTGGCCCTTCGAAGCCTGGGGCATGGACATTGTAGGACCGATCACCCCTCCTTCATCAAGGGGGCACCGCTTCATCCTGGCCATTACCGATTACTTCTCCAAGTGGGCAGAAGCAGTCCCATTGGCGGAAGAAAAGAGCTCCAGGGTGGTCAGCTTTATCAAACACCATGTCATTTACCGTTTCGGAGTACCCAGGAGGATCATCCACGACAATGGTCCTCAGTTCATCAGCCACATTTTCAGCAGATTCTGTGATAAGAATCGTATTCAAAACGTGGCCTAACCGCCTACAATCCGGCAGCAAACGGATTGGCCGAGCGTTCAACAAAACTATCGTTAGGCTGCTCAAAAAGGTCGTGTCATCCAACAAACGCGACTGGGACGAAAAGCTTGGCGAATGTCTTTGGGCCTACCGCACAACGGTACGAACCCCAACAGGCAACACACCATTCTCCCTAGTCTATGGAAGTGAAGCGGTACTGCCTCTCGAGATCCAGATACCCTCACTGCGTAGCAATCAAACAAACTCACAGAAGAGGACAATCAACGTCGTCGTCTGCGGGAGCTGGAGGCACTTGCGAAAAGCGTCTCCTAGCTCAACAACGTATCGAACTCTACCAAGCCCGTATATCACAGGCTTTCAACAAGAAGGTCAAACAAAGAACTTTTCAAGTTGGCGACCTGGTTCTGCAGTCAGGAGGCCGATGGTGTTAACTCACAAGACACCAGGAAAGTTCGAGCCCAAGTGGAAGACCTTTCATCATTGAGACGGTATACTCAAACGGTGCTTACCGCCTCGCCAAACCCAATGAGGACTTGTTCATGATGCCCATCAACGGCAAGTTCCTGAAGAAGTACTACTCTTGACATCTTTCAGATATGTGCTTCCACAAGGGGATCTATGGACCCAATCATCAGGATTCATAGACAATTCCCTTCCAACAAAACCATACGCTTCCGGAACCCAGCTGTTCCGTAGCATCCTCCAGTAGAAAGACAACCACGTCCACATCACCTATGAGTTGTCCCTCTACATCCTACAAAGCGGAATCTTACACTTCGTAAGCCTATGCTATCCTTCATGTTTACCATGTCCACATTACCTCTGAGTAAACATCTCGTACAAACAACCCCTGCGTTGTCGTACATTGATCGCAGAACTTCCACGTCCACATCACCTCTGAGTTGTTCAGCGTATCCCCCAGGATCATTCCTACCACGTCCATAATACCTCTGAGTAGGAAGATTCTATCATTTGAACCCCAATGATTGCCACGTCCACATTACCTCTGAGCAAACATGTTGGTTCCTTCAAACTTATTATCTGTACCTAAAAGCCAAGGTGCGCAAAAGATAATAGGTCCACACAAAGCATCAAGTTCATGATAACAAAAATGAACACATCACAAAAAAGTTGCGTACTTCTTTATTTTCTAAAAAAGAGAGAGTACAGAACTACACTATCCCCCAGCAAGAGTTGCAAAATACACAAAAAAGAAGAGACTACGACCCCTAAACATCCCCAGGGTTGGCCGAAATCTCTTCAATACGACGCCTCAAGTCTGCCGCCCGAGTCTCCACAGTCGCCAAGACCCGGCGTTCAGCTTCTTGACGCATCAACTCAACAGCCTCAGCGGAAGTATCATTCTCATGCTTCTCATCAAGCTGTTGTCGCTGCCGAGCCAGGGCAAGAGCCCGGTGAGTGAAAGTTGCTTCCTCCTTCTTGAATGCTACGTGTTCAGCCTAGACACGTTCGGCATCTAACTGGAGTCGGGCCCGTTGGTCCTCAAGGCGGCGCATCTGGGCGTTGATCTCCGCGATATTAGCGTCCAACGCAGCTCGCGTTTCCATTGTCTCCTTCATGAACTGAGACAACTGCTCTACCGCAGCCTCAGTCTCAGCCACTTCGAGCTCCCAGACACTCACGGTGGCCTGGTAGGAAGACTCAATCTCGGCGATCAGCTTCCCCTTCTCCGTATCTATCAAGACGGAAAGGTCATTTCGCTGGATGCGCTGAAGTTCCGTGAGCCGCTGGTTCAGCTCGATCACCGAAGCCTCCAGGATCTCGGCCATATGGTCGTGGCCTTGGTGAACGCGAATCAGCTCGATATAAGGCAGTGCCAGAGTTCTTGCCGTCGCAAAGCTCCCGTTGGCATCCATAACCGTAGATACATCCCTCTGCAGCATTTTATACACCCCCTCGACGATGAATTTTACATATTTATCTGCGTCCGCCAGCACCTGCGGCGTCATAGCAGGAGTAGGAGGAGCTACTGTAGTTAGCGGACTGGAAGAAGATCCGCCAACCTCAACCTGCGAGACTGGAACCTCGATATCAATAGGCTCTTCATCAACATGGGTCGGATTGCTAGCCCGAGGAGCCGAAAGAACAGAGGAAGCCGCCACAGGCGTCGAGATAGTACCCCAAGTAGGAGGAGCAACAGAGGGTTCCACACCCTTGCCCTTCTCAAGTTCGGAGGAACTACCGACGTCAACGGCCACCTCTTCTGCCCCCAACGTCCTATCAGCGGTTAGTACCTCCCCTGGCAGAACGGAGAGATCAACACTCATCTCCTGGCCCGCCCCGGGAGATAGGACTGGCAGATGAGTCTCATCCTTCTCAAGTCCCTCTGCAGGGACAGGATCTGTCGCTACCTCCTGATCGGTAGCCACCTCAACTTCCACGGGTGAGGCTGGGGTAGGACTCGGCACTGATACAGCTGACCTTCCCTCATCATGACAAGGAGGGGAATCAACCCTCTCCTCTGTCCCAACCACCTATGTTGCCCTCGTAACAGACTCCTGCAACTCTGGAGCAGCGTCATCCGAAGACGACGAACTCTATTCCACTTCACCACCAGGAAGCCGCGTGCCTACCAAACCCTCGGCATTCGAAGCCCCCGTTGTGGCCTTCATCACCTCGGAAGCTGCTACACCCTTAGCTTCCCTTCTGACGTAATCTGGAGATACTGGAATCTCCATAACGACGGCATCCTCCGGATTCTCCACCATGGGAGACATCATAGTCGGCAGGATGCGCACTCCAGACGAGCCCGCCATCTCTTTTGGCCTACTCCCACCCATTTTTGGAGTATGAGGCTTCTTTTTAGTGGCTCCTACAAAAAAAGGGAAGCATCGGTTACATGAAATGTGGAACCTAAACCAGACTATATGGGACATCCTTACCTCCGCGGATGCCGAATCCGATGACACCGTCGGCGACGACGCCTTCTTCCTTCTTTGGCACAGGAGATCCAGCCCCTGTATCTACACGTCGTTTGATTGATCGACCGAGGGTTCTGCCTGACCCCCTGTGGACACGGAAGAGGTACCCCGATAACCCGGCCCTGGCGGACGATGCGATCGGGCTTTCGCTGGCATGACCCCGGTCACTGCTAACTGAGTGCCTGCGATAAGACTGGTCTCCCTATCATATCCGGGAGGCACGGCAGCCATAACACAGTAAAATTTGGCGGCCGAGTAAAGAATGGGCGGCCGCGGATCTGGGATAGGCAACGTGAAACGAGCTCCGGTACATCCGGCATTATAGTAATACCAAGCTCGTGTGCCATCAAACAAACTTCCAGCATACCCCAGAGTGATACTGGGGTTATCCAACATCAGCTGATTATAACCGAATTGGTGCAAAGCGGCTCGGTAAATACGGTTCCAGGTAGCACTGATTTTTGTTCCGGTACACCAGATGGGATGGCCGGATACTTTGCAACTAGCGGAATCCCCATGGAGGCAGAGTGGTGGCGACTTCGCCCGAATCCTTTAAGTCTTCGTTGGCCTCAAAACCCAAGAAGATTGGACTAACTTTGGTGATCTCCCAACCCTGAAGACGGGATAAAACCTTTCTACAAACAGGGACGCCAGTGTGCGACCAGCTCCTCCGATGAAAACGACGAAGAAATGCATCTCCGGTCCTGTAGTCTTCTTCTGAACCTGGACTCATCACATTGGGATGGTGTAAAATTAACCACCCCATCAAGTAGTGAAACGGCAGTTCGGCACGCAGGAAGTTATTGTTTCTACCTCGGTCATGAATCACATTTCCTGCAAATTCTCACAAACCTCGCTGCAGGTTGCATACCATTGCGGGAAGTAGATCCAAACGCCGGCCAAAGACCAACTTCACGGCTGGCAGGATTAAGTTCCGCGTCACCCTCTCTACAGAGCCTGACCCACCTGAGAAGACGTAATCTCGAAGCCAAACCATGAGGTACGCGACCAATACTGCTTTCGAAGACATCCGATAAGCAAGATGCCAGAAGCAGCTGTAGGAGCGTTCGTCCGACTGCTGGTCTTCATTCCCTCGGGGATTCTTCTCACCTAACCTGCTCATTTCGGAGAGCACTTCGCTACGAGAGAGCGCTGGCGGAGTAGAAAATTGCGAGGGATCCTCCTTGTCTTGTCTAAAGACATAATCTCTCCAAGCGGTCACATGGGGCTGCGACCCGCTTTTATCCCTTTTCTGCATGTAGTAATGGTGACTCGCCACTTCCTTGAAAACGGCCGTCATTTTCTCAGCCCTGTCCCCAGGACCTGAAGCTTTTCGTTGGTTGGAAAGTACTCTTCATAGGGTTCCGACCCCCGAGGGAGCTTTGATACCTCATACATCTCATGAAGTGCGAGCCCTAACTCCCCCACCGGAGTAAAAAAGGTCCCGGTATGGATATCAAACATCTCCAAGAGTGCAAGGAACATATGCCTATTGATGTCAACATCCGCCTGGGTAGCACGGATCGCGGCAGTCAACCCAATCTCTCGGAGCTCAGTCCGAAACCGCGACAAGATCCAGAGTGTCAGTTTATCCCATTTGGAAACGTAATGGCACCAACCCTCCACCCGAAACTCTCATTTCGGGTATGAGCGTTCCATCAACAGCATACGGTGTGTAAAAGTTGAAGCACTATAGCAAACGTATCAATGGGAACATCACTGTAAAGGCTCCCAGGACGTAGAGTCCGCCAGGTTAAAGAAGACCCAGACCGTACGGCGGTCAGAGTATCCCTTTGGTCGGAGGTAGAATCAATTTGGATGATGCCAATTACCGCTCCCCCCTGAGAGGGGGTAAGATCCCAAGACATCCTCCTCTTGGAAGCAAGACGACAGAAGGACGTCAAGGGCCATTGACGTTCAAGTTGCTTAACAGTCATATGCACCCCATTTGCTGCAAAGAACCAGTCCTCCTTGACCTTCAACACCGTCGCTTCAGTGGAAGTGAGGCGGTCCCCGAATAGGAACTCAGGCTTCAAGAAGGTCACTTTATCAGATGTGGCAGATTTTAAAACTCCACGCTCCATCATCCGTTTGAGGAACCCATACTGTTGTTCCCGGATTTGAGTCATTCTCTCGGGATGCTGATCCAGCATAAGAACATCTTGAGCAGGGTTTATCACTTCCTCGTCATAATCTACCCCCGTCTGACTGAGGGCAGCCTCCAAAAGCACTTCATTCAAAGGCGGGATAGTCATTGACATTAGCAAAGATTTGAAAATGTTAGAAGTAACAAGAGAGTCTAAGACCCATCAGAAGCACATAGTGTGTCTGAAAAAGGAGCTTCGGCGCATCATCAGGGTTTAAACCCATGCGCGTTAGCAGTGCTTCGGTGCATCATCAGGGTCTAAACCCATACGTGTCAGCGGTAGAGCCTCAGCGCATCATCAGGGTTTAAACCCATGCATCGGCGGGCAAAGACCGCGGCACATCATCAAAGACTCAAGGTCTATGTGCGTTGGTGTACGTAAAATAAGACTCACCAACCACCTCCGGCCGAACTTCGACAGGCCGACGGAGGACGTCAGCCGCCACAACTTTCACAGCTCCTTTCCTTTCTCCTTTCCCTTGCCAGCACCGCTGCGAGAAGTCTTGGGAGCCATTCTCTCAAAGAGGAAAAGTTAGGGTTTTTGAAGAAGGACTCTAAAGAAAGCAAAGGCACAGAGAAGAAGAACTCTCTCTCTCCATCTCTCGCCTATTTATAGGGCATGGTCGCACACGTGAACCGATGACGAGTGATCTCAGCCGTCGCCTCGAGTTCTGTGAAGAGATAACAGCAAATAAAACCAAAAGATCATCATTATTCTTTTCGGTTACCGAGGCATCATCATATGCATTAACTGAGAGGAGCATGCGCCCGAACAGGCATGCGCCCCAACAGGCATGTGCCCTGACCTCCATGCTTCTTATTCAAAGTATTCCAAAACTTATCCAAAAGTTTTGAAAACTTTAAAGGGGGTCTTGTAGAAGCATGGAATTTCACAACCAGAAAGCCCCATGCGCCAGACACTACATACGCCAGAACTCGGACAAAATACTTCACAGCAGAATCGACAAATATAGACATTTGAAAGAGGATTTTTTATTTATACATAAAAGTCTATTACATGTCTAGAGAAGGTTGTACAAAGGAGAATTTTTACAAAGGAAAGATCCTAAGTCTACGGCCAGCAGCCACCATGCGCCTTCAACCAGGCGCATCCCTCCATGCGCATCTATCAGGGCGCATCCTTTCAGAAGCTCAGTTATGTGCATCTCCAGTTATGTGCATCCCTTCAGCAGCCCAGTTATGTGCTGCTCTTCCAGCCAGGCTCACATGGCCGAGCAAGATGAGGGTGGCATTTAACCCCCCATCCAGAGAAAGAGCCTCAAAGGCCAAAGGAGGACGGTCGGGCACCGCCATTCCGATCTACGGCTCTTCCGGAATAACGGAAACGAGGCCCGAGCCCTATTTTTGGATGCAACAGGCACCTTTCGCCTGCCTCGGAAGCCCTCGACTCCGTCTTTTGGATGTAACAGTCACCTTCAAGTGCATCAATGACGACATGGCGTCTCATCTTCACCCTCGGGAGCACTTCGTCAACAGAATGCACTCGAGTACCCAAGTTCATGTTGGAAGTACGTGAGAGAACGAGAAGCAAACCTTCTCTCCATGCCACTATTTATAGGCCGGGCAGATCAAACCCACGCGCCAGGTGGATGGCTCTCCGAATTCCGTACAATGAACTTGCATTTAATGGATGAACCGGACGCTTCGAATTCAGCCAAATCAAAACGGCTATTTAAAGTACTCGAAGAACGTAACAGTCGCTGCATTAAAGAACGTGTCATGAAGCAGATGCGCCGGCCAGCCCGCGCATCACACAGATGCGCCCTTCAACATCAAGCGCATCACACAGACGCGCCCTTCAGTACCAAGCGCATCACAGAGGATGCGCCCCCATGCGTCCCCATACCCAGTGGAACGCCAATCGACGCGCGTTCAGCTGTCCATCGAATGTCAGAAACATTAAATGCTGAACTGACAGAGTCGGCAGCACACCTCCCAAAGTCTGAACAGTTGACAGCTTTTTTAAAATGAAGCGTCGGCAACGTCAGCATCATCATGACTTTACTCCGACGGCTACTGCCACGTGGCCACTCAACCACCCGCATGCGCCTCTGCAGCCATGCGTCCAAATCTGCATGCGCCTCAAAAGCCATGCGCCCCAGATTGCTCTCTGATCCCGAAAGACAGGAGTGAAGTCACTACTGAAGCTCTGCATGCGCCTCAAAAGCCATGCGTCCAGAATGGTTCGTGACTCCTAAAGGTTACGAGCCAGAGTCTCCTCATGCGCCCAGTCCTAGGCGCATCCTACCAGATCACCCCCCTATTAAATCCGAGATCTCCGAGCCATGAGTCGACGACACGTGTCCTTTGACTCAAATCACCCAAGATCTCAGCAACAGAAAGATCCTCTTCTCTGCTACGTGCCAGCTCACAACAGCAGTATGAAGAATTCAACCCCTCGGTCAGGGCGCATCATCCATGTGCCTCCATCAGCAATCTCCACGTGGCGTCTCCACGTACCGGCGCATCCTACATATGCGCGCATAAGCAGCCAACCTGCCCAGCTATAAATAGAGGGATCATTTCCTTCTCACATATACGGACAACACAGAGAACACCCAACGAAGGAACATATCACCAGAGAGGCAGATACAGACACTCAACGTCTTCCTCCTCTCAGCAAGCTCCAGCACCCAGAGCAATCCAAACCTTCAGAGAACCGATAACCGTCGTCAGCTCGTCAACGGAGTCAACGCATTACCACTCGCTCCATCGGCACAAGGGACCCAGATAAATAAAAGTGTACTCCTAGGACTACATCTAAGTCCTATATTGTAACACTGTTCTGTTTGTATTGAAATTTGTAATCAAACAATTTTAATGGCAAACAGTCCTGTCAGCCGCATGACTGTCTGGGTCCCCGAGCTGCATAGGTCCCGATCCTCGAGCCGCATGAGAACCCCCAGACCCAGCCGTATGGACTTCTTAGTCCGGGTCGCATGACCCTGATTAATCCCAGCCGCATATGCATCCTTTATTTCCTGAGCCGCATGGGCTTCTACTGAGCCGCATGCGCCTGGCCCTATCCAGCCGCATGGACTTCTCTTCCGCTAGCCGCATGAGACCCACCTAATTGGGCCGCATGCGCCCTCGTCCCCCTGAGCCGCATGCGCCCTCTTGTCTTAGCCGTATGGGTTCCAGTGACCCTGGCAGCATGCGCTCACCTAATTGAGCCGCATGTGTCTTATCCTCCCCTGGCCGCACAAGCCTGAGCCGCCTGACTTTCTAATAACCCTGTGTATATTTTATCATTAATTACCCATGTTTTGTAACTCCTATTTGTATATTTTTACGCCCATTTTATATCCTTACGCCTGTTGTCCTGAACTTGATTTTACTTAATATGTTGGGAATGACTATTGTACATGGCATGGTATGACAAGGAACTAGCATAACACGACAGTGACCCGTAGTGGTGCACTCCTGACATGACTAACCTGACATGACCTGATAGTGGCCCGTCGTGGTGCACTCCTGACTAGTACACTTGATATGATAAACCTGGCATGATTATCTCGAACAGCTGTTGCGACGGCTACCGGACATGACATGACCTGTATAATTAATCCAGACACCGTGGACGATTGTGCTTGTACAAATAATCCAGTCCTGTCTTGCATCATGTCTAGGAGGGGACTCCTGAGTACCACGATCATGAGTACCTACTGTCTAGGAGGGGACTAAGGCTAATAACTAGATTAATACATTAGTCATGAAGAGATTTCCCAGCTACAGGCAATCCCGTTACCTGGGCACGCCTTGGGATCTGTAGCCTGCCGTCGAGTAGGACACATTTCCAGCATACTGTCATGTGTTGCACCCTTCAAGCTACCTAAGGGTACATGCATTTCCTGGACGATGTACCCACCTGAATTCAACCTTAATCTTTCAACCCGGGTAACCTGGATGGTCTGCAGGGCTTGTGGCTGTGGAATAATCTCACTGCATCTTGTTAGTAATTAGGCTTGTGACAACCCTAGTTAGTTAAAGTATCAAGCCGTAATTCTTGTTTGGCCGTGAAATGATTGGATGGAGTCTAACCAGTCTAGTCTTGCCCTGATCCCGACTACTGCATGACCAGAATGCTTGTATTTATTTTACCGATAAATTGTGAGAATCCCAAGTTCTGTTCAGACGAAGGGTTACAACCCCGGTCCTTGTTTGGTTTACGGATTGTAACCTGGTTATCTGAATAGTTCCATGGACATCTCGTCGTATATCATCCTGATGTATTTCTTATTTCCAGTTCTTACTTTTATTTATTTGTGCTGATTGCTGGTTTTAGTTCCTAAGTGAAGCCTCCTTTGTGGCACTTGCTCTTTCTGGGGTCTGACCCAGCTGGTTTTGTGTGGCCAGATTTCGGAGCAGTTCCAGAGGATCTACCGACCTTCCAGCCAGATGGTGGCCACTAGACGGAACCCTGGCAACGAGTGGGTTTATTTTTGATCTCCCACTTTATTGTAAAAATATTCTTTTGAGGCGTTTAGCGCCGACGAGCACCTGTTTAGCTCGATTGCACTTATTTACTGTCTGCCTACGGGCTGTAACATGATTGACGGATCCTAGGGTTGATCATGTGACTAAACTCTTGCTAGTCCTGACATTTTGTAATGACTAGCTTCATGATCAGCTGAATATGTAATGTTTGGGACGCCTTACTATTGTATATTTAATGATCATACATCTTGTAACTCTTACTTACTTGCTTGTGATTGAGACAATAGGCATGTTCATGACCTTAAGAGACTGCTGGCATGTAGTTAAACCCTCATGTATCCTAGACAGCCGTGACCGTATAGCGAGGTGGGTTGCACTTCTATATACGTAGCTGGCTATGTCTGCCCCGCTCTCCAGTATTCTGGTTCTGGGGCGTGACAGGTATCTTTTAAATCCTGGAAGGGTACATTGGAGTGCGGTCAAGTGGATTCTACGATACCTTCAGGGTATTGCCGATTGGAAACTTTCTTTTGGTGGTGACGAGCCGAAGCTGGTTTGGTATACCGACGCTGATATTGTCACGACCCGCACCCTGATTAGGGGTACGAGTACGTGGTTACGTCCAGCCTACGCCACAGAATCAGCGGTAGAACGCTGTATAGGTCGTCTACAAATACTACAACTAAACAGTTAAAGGTACCTGTACAGTATATACACTCCGAATGGAGGTGACATAGCAAATACAGTCTCAATCACAAAATAAAACTAAGGTAGATAGCACGGAAAGGAAATATGATAGATGTGAAAACAGGAAATGAGTTCAATATCCAACACAGCTAGAGAAACAAACAACATCACAGAGTCACAAAATATAAATATAAGCTACTACAGTCTAAAACAAAAGCTGGATCGCAGTCCAGGCAAACCTAACTAAGCTATGCTACTCTGGGTATGCAAAGTCTTGTGGCTCAACTAACAGGCCACAGTCCTGGCCTAAGTCTCCATCTGTCTCGACCCCATAGTAGATCGAGCAGCCTGCCTCAGAAACATCTGTAATATGTCAACGGTATCCTGTCAGAAAAATGAGCAAGTACAAACACTAACAACAGTTCCATATGAATTGACAAATTCTATAAGAGACAGTATAATGAAATACAAGATAAAGATATGGGATGACTTGGGAGCCATTCGAAAGCCGAGCTACAACCCGTAAACCAAACAAGGACCGGGGTTGTAACCCTTCTCCCCAACAGAACTTAGCCTCCAATCAAAGTATAGCATAAGAGCATGTAGAATATGTGAAATACGAGACAAAATCAACATGAAATATATATCAAGATGTGAGTACTGAATAGGACGATAATAATATATATATATATATATATTATATATATATATATTATATATATATATATATATATAATATGATGACTTGGGAACTATTCGAAAGCCGAGTTACAACCCTTAAACCAAACAAGGACCGGGGTTGTAACCCTTCTCCCGAACATAACTTAGCCTCCTATGATAAATAAATATAAAAATATGACTTGAATTATTAGAACATTATGTGATCAGCTTGGAAAATATTACAGGACAGGCTATCCACTTGGCCCGACAATCACATAAAAATCTGGAAAGGGTCATGCCGGCCAACCTGGATAACGAACACATGAATAAGATCTCGCTATACCCTACGTGAGGTGAGAGTGGCGCAAGCACATGAATATAGTGACATGAGGCTTTGATCACATAGCCCCTAATAATTCTCCACCTCCGAATAGTATAATGGATCTGGACATGACACGTCATGACACGAGATTAAAAAGCAGAGGGCCAACCCACTCCCAAATCGATGTCTATACAGTACAGGAAATAAGAAATATCACGTACCAATATACCAAGAAAGTTCAGGAATAACATCTCATGTCATGATCCAACATATATTAGTCCGTGAACTATCGTGACAGAAAATCGAGTAAGACACTACAACTGAATCGGATATAGCAGATATCAAGACAATAAAAACTATCAGTGAATGTACTCGCCTGTGGTCCTGAGCTGATAAGGTGAACAGATGCTCAGAGTAATCACAGACCTAAAGATGAGATACCATGAGTCAACAGGGTTTAATAATGAAAGGAAAGCTAATCTAGTCATGATTTGCAAGTCTAAGTCAAAACTAGGTCAAACTAAGTCGCACCAAGCTAAACTAGGTCATACTGAGCCAAACTAGGTCACATTAGGACAACCAAGGTCAAACAAGGTCACATGAAGTCAATCCAAGTCAAACTAGGTCAATCTGGGTCAAGGGTTGACTTACAGTTGACTTTTGGTCAAAAAGTCAACTCTGGTCAACATTGAGTCAACCCTGGGTCAATCCTAGGTCAAACTAGTTAAATGTTGACTAACAGTTGACTTTCAGTCAACTAGTCAACTCTGGTTTGGTTTTCGGTCGATTCTAGGTCAAGCGTTGACTTGAAGTTGACTTTCGGTCAAAAAGTCAACTCTTGGTCAACGGGGGTCAAGACTAGCCTAAACTACTCTCATCTAGTCATTACCTACCAAGACAACCTATTTCTAACCCCATCTAGCAATCAGAAACCCAAATCTTATATTACCCAATATCCTAACATTTACCCTTTACAAGGTATTTCTGATACCTTGCCCATTACAAAGAAAATGATGCTAATCCTCAAGATACTAGCCTAGGATCCTTAGGGTAGCTAGATATTATCCTATCTAAGGTTTACCTACCAAGAAATCTGGATTTTTAGACATCTAGTCCATCTTATGGTCATGTTGGTTATCTCAAAATTACCTTAAAGTATTATGAGACACCCTATGGTATCTTGAGATATCACTCTCCTAACACTATCCAACCATATTAGCTCTATTAGGATACTAACTTATCTAGTACACTCACTAAACATACTCCACTAGGTCCAAAACTCTCAAATCTAACATCTTGTATCCTAACTTATACTAACTTATAAGCTAACATCTACTAACAAGTCCTAACTACAAATACCTAACAACTTGGTAGCAAACTCTATCTAATAAGGGCTAACTAATATATAGGGATGGCTAAATGGAAGGGGGCTAAATTCAAAAGGAAACTGGGGATTAAACGGATTAAAACTAAAGGCTTAAAAGCTTAATAAGCTGTCAATAAGCTGCTGCTGAAAAGCTGCTGCTTATTGCAGTGCTTATGCTGTTGCTTATGCTCACTGCTTATGCTGCTTTTAAAAGCTGCTGCTGCTTTTAAAAGCTGCTGCTGGTGCTTTCTGCTGCTGCTGCCGCAAGCTGCTGCTGCTTATTAGCTGCTTTTTAGTGCTTATCGCTGCTTTTGCTTATTGCTTATCAATCTCTTATATATATTATATATATATATATATAATATATATCTATATATATATATATATATATATATATATACAATCAATAATAAAAATACTTGTATATATATCATGAAACATGGAGAAAAATGTAATGACAAGCAATAACACATCTCTAACATATAAAAAATAATATTAAAACATGTATTAAATTATTTAAACACAAGTGTCCAATATTGGGGGTTTTTCACATGGACACAAAACACAACTAGGACACTCCTAATAGCTCCAAATTGATACGAAATGGACACAAATGGAGACACAACCATGGGAGTCATTCCTATGGGTTCAAATGAATCCTAAATGCATGTAGGGATGAAATAGAGAAGAGATTATACCTCCCGGTTGATCGAATCTAAGGAAACTCCTCCCGATACGACACCGACACGTAGAGACCTCCAAATGGACACGAACCAAAGCCAAATCCTCCCAAACTTGGCTAGCACCCTTTTTCATGGAGTAGAGAATAAATAAAGAAGATTTGGTGGAAGAATAGATTGATTTGGAGATGAAATCAATGGTGGTTGCTCTCAAAATTTGGGGAAGAACAAGAGAGAGAAATTTGTGGATAGAAATGAAATGAAGTGACTCACCCCCTGTCCCTATTGTGGCCGGCCCTATGGGGGGTTTTGTCCCTATTAGCTAATGTCTAAAATGCCCTCCATCTATCTCTAATTGATTTAATTAAAATAGGTTTTAGGTTGAGGCTAAATTAGTCTAGTTTTAAATCTCTAATTAACAAAATCTAGTCAAATAATTAGTCTAACATACTAACTAAAATATTGTCATGTGTGGGCCATGTCTAACAAATAAGTGGGTTCCACTATAGTCAAAGCTACCCCGGGTCCCCGATACAAGTCGGATTGAGTTGAAATTCGAACCCGACTCAAATAATCCCAAAACAATATCATAAATAATAAAATAAATTTCAAAAATATTCAAAAATAAAAAATGACACAAATACCCTGTTCTTGAAAACTGGGGGTGACAGATATGGCTGGAGATGTAGACACGAGGCGATCGACTTCGGACTATGTGATGGTTTGCTGGAGGAGCGGTATCGTGGCAGTCGCGGTTGTAGAAGTCTGTTGCCTTGTCGACGACAGAGGCATAGTACATTACGGCGACGGAGGCTTGCAAGGAGTTGCTGTGGATGAAAAAGCTGTTGCAGAAAATGGGGCTGAAGCAAGAGCAGTATACTTTGCTTTGCGACAGTCAGAGTGCTATTCACCTTGTGAAGAATCAGACCTTTCATAGCCGGTCCAAGCACATCGAGACTCGGTATCATTGGATACGGGATATGGTTGAGAAGAAGGACGCGATGCTTGAGAAGGTCCATACTAATGACAATGGAGCGGACATGCTCACGAAGGTTCTACCAAGGGAAAAGTTTGAGTACTGTAAGCGGATCGTCGGAATGACAAGTTCCTCCACCTAGTTGTGAAGGGGGAGATTTGTTGGAGTGAGTGGAGTTCCCAACCTATGTGGAGAATACTCCGGATAACGACGAGCGCCATCCGTGTGTCGGAGAAGCTCGGGGAGTGCATGGATCATATTTTGGAACATATATGGTAGAAAATATATGATTGGATTTCCATATTTACTTTGATCATATATTTATGATTGAACCCTTCATATAGTAGCTTTCCATATAATTGGACTTCCAATTATGGCAAGCCAATTATGATTGAATTTTCATTAAATATATGATTGATGCATATTGGAAGTTTCCATATATATTGGCCTTCCATGTATTACCAAGGGCTTATAAAAGGGTGATGCATGCTAGTTGTAAAATCATCTCAAAACAAAGAGTGCTTTACAATATTTGAGAGAGAGAGAGAGGATTAAGGACTATTGTGAAGGAGAGATTGCTTCGAATAATTTTTTCGGCATCTCTTGTTCTTCGGAGTCCGCAATCAAAAATTTTCTTCTTTCAAGTGAGTTGTGGTGATCCGTGTTGGATCGGGAGGAGCTTGTAGAGGGTGTATTCTCTTTATTCTATTAGTGGAGGTTCTTCAGGGTTGGACTCCGATCGTCCCGTGGTTTTTTCCGCAAGGGTTTTCCAGGTCAAAATTTTTTGTGTCTGCGATTGTGTTTGGCGTTTTTGGTTTGTGTACTTTTGCTCGGTTCTCTCGCAGGACTTTCTGGTTTGGGGGAACGGTTTTCGCGCTTCGTTCCCATCCATATGGTCTACTAAAGTAGATCGGTATTGTCCATATAATGAAAGCAGACCTTGGTTCATGGAGTCCCAAGAAGGTAACTCTAACATGTCCGATGCTTCTTCAGCCAAATACGATATACTAGTGGGACAGAGCAGTAATATTATGTGTTCTCTACGACTTCAAATTGACTCTTCGGTCTTTCAATAAAAAATGGAAAGCGGTTTAAAGCAAGAAAATAAAATGTCGTATGACTTTACATTGGGGCCTCGTTTGGTTTGCGGAATGGAAGGGAAAGAAAATCAATTCCATGGCATTTTCTTTCCTTTGGAAAATTAAAATTTTCATTGATTTTACTTTTCAGTGTTTAAAAATGTCAAGAAATTTGAAAAAGAAAGTTAATACTACAATGTGGAAAAGTGATTCCTTGTTTGGATGGATGTAATCACTTTTCTCTAATTTTTCTTCCAATGGAATTTACTTTTCTTTCATTCTCAATTTCTTTGCCACCCAAACATAGGAAGTAATCACTTTCCTTTTCCAATTCGATGATTCCGCGAACTAAATGAGACCTGGGGGTAGACGTGTAGGCTCAACTAGAAACAAACAATAAGACCTTGCGGAAAGGAAATCAATTCCTTGGTGTTTTCTTTCCTTTGGAAAATTAAAATTTTTGTCGATTTTTTTCCTGGTGTTTGGAAATGCCAAGAAAATTTAATGAAAAAGTGAATACTTAATTGTGGGATAGTTAATCCTTGCTTGGATAGATGGAACTATTTTCCTCCCTAATTTTCTTTCCATATCAGAATTTACTCTCCTTTCTTCCTCAATTCCTTTGGCACCCAGACATGGCAAAGTAATGATTTTATTTTTCAACCCCATGATTATGCGAACAAAACGAGGCCCCAAAAAAAAATAAAAAATTCTAACTCTGTAATAGCAAGAGTAGTGATGGTTTATGACCAAGAATGCACGTACGACAGGAGCTAATTCTGTAATAGCAAGTATAATATGTAAATCCAATTTATTTGTAAGGCTGTGTTTGATTGGGTTTTTTTTTTCCATGGAAAATATTTCCATCACAAATTTTCCACCAATTGTAGCGTTTGATAGCTTATATTTTTCATGGAATTATTTTCCAAAAAACTATCATTTTCCATATTTTCATCTAAAATGGTGGAAAATGAAACTTGTCCGACCCATAGGAAAATATCATTTCCATGGAAAATAACTATTTTCCGTGGAAAATAATGGCAATCAAAACCCAAATTAAGTTTTCCATGAAAATTTTTAAAAATTCCATGGAATTTTTTCCTAGGAAAATAATTCCATGGAATTAATTTCTTTTCCACATATTTTCCACCTTGCAATCAAACGCACCCTAAATGAAAAAGATTGAAATCGATTAAACTGAGCAAAAAAGATCTCTTATTGTGGCAAATGAAACCTTGAAAATCCAATATAAAAACAAAATCTATGAACTAATTAAATAATTGATGTCATAAATATCAGCCAATATAGCATAAGATGTCAAATGACAAATATATCGAGTACTAAGAGCATAAACTAGATATCAATCGCAACAACTTAAGCATGTATCATGATACCTAAAACTGTAGCTTATTCCATTCTGTATTTGTCCTTTTTTTTAAGCAATGGCAATTACTTAAAAAATAATGACAATCAAACACCCAAATTAAGAGATCAAACACCCAAATAACTATTTTTCGTGGAAAAATCATTTTCCATGGAAAATAACTATTTTTCGTGAAAATAATGGCAATCAACACCCAAATTAAGTTTTCCATAAATTTTTTTTAAAATTCCATAAAAAATTTCCTAGGAAAATTATTCCATAAAATTAATTTCTTTTTCACGTATTTTCCACCTTGCAATCAAACGCACCCTTAGGAATTGGACTAAATCCTTCATGGACTATAGCTCACTAGATCCAAATCATATAACTGAAAGTTTCTTTTGAATAGTTCAAATGGGCATTGATTTTTCAACTATATTATGTTTACCACTAATATATCCTAGGCAATTGCACTAAGTATTAAGTAATTACCGAACTCGAGTGGCTATTATGGTTCAGGGCCGGCCCTGGCCCAGGGCGGCCAGGGCGACCGCCCAGGGCCCCATGAATATTTAGGGGCCCAAAAAAATTAATTTAACTGTATATTATATTAGTAATCTTATATTGAAAATAGAACTAATATATAATATGATCCTCGTTTATCACAAAACATTTGTGGTGTAGTGGTAGTTTGTTATACTTGTACACAAGGATCCTAGGTTCTAGTCTTGACTGTATCATTTTTTAGTTCCTTTTTTATATGGGCCCTATTTTAAAAATTTGCCTAGGGCCCCCATTAACTCAGTGCCGGCCCTGTTATGGTTACCGAGGAAAAGTATATAAGATCCTGGTTGGATAGCGGAAGATCAATGGATCGAGTCACGGGAGCATATTATTCCTTCCATTTATTTGGTGGGAGTTGGAAAACAGTGGGTCCAACCGACATGCAATGCAGCATACACAAAGTCCCGTGAGTATCGTCGGGAATCTAAAAAAATGTAATTATTTGCATAATTCAAATACAATTATGTTTATGAAGGTTGAGCCAGATGAGTCAGAGACACAATGCAAGGGCTGATAATATTGGTTCTCTCTCTCTCTCTCTCTCTCTCTCTCTATATAGCCATCCAAATATCATAATAAAATAGTAAAAATCTGAATTAATTTTATGTAATTGTCTATGTTGAAACGTACATAATTTAATTTCAAATTACATCTATACTTGATGTTTCTAATGAAACCGCACATAGATACAAAGATACAGATGTGTTACCAAATATTTAAAGAATAAATGCTCTAAAAAAGTAAAGGATAATATAAATGTGATTTTCCTCTCAACTAATAGAAAGTAATTGCCATGATTGTTCCAAGAAAATGTCAACATGTCATTACCTTCCAAAACTTGTGTAGCTTGGACACAATCAAACCTTTCCTTATCCATATAGAAATAACCATTATGCTCAATAATTTAGTATGGAAGAGATTTCTTTAAACCTGCACCTGCCCAATTTTTCCAGTTATTGCATGTACATATATGCAAGCGTGTGATTGGGAAATGAAGGAATAGAGAGTTACTCCTATTCTTTTAACAAGTAACATATATATATAAAGGCCTGCAATCTTGTTCTTGTCAGAAATTTATTTTTCTTTCTAATATTTATGCTTAATTAATACACGGCCGGCATGGATTTTGTTGTTGGTCAAGCCCTTAATAATTAGATCCATATACTTAGCCTTGCTTTTGAGAGAGAGAGTGTTGCTGTTATTGTGAAAGGATATGGAAGGATCTAAAGGAGGAGGAGGAGGAGGAGGGGGTGGAGGGTGAGGAAGGTGCACATCGTCTACTCACAGCCGCAACGGCGGCAAGATCGAGCAGCCGCACCTCCTCCGTGTCCATCACCTCCATCGCAATGGCGTGCATCTCCGAGGTCTATCATCTTTAGTTCCGATTCCAGCCTCTGAAATTTATCTTTTTGTTTTTACATATGGTGTTCTTGATTGCCTGAATATCAAGAATCACGAACCGAAAGTATAGGAATAACGGACACGACAGGTACACGAGGTGTCCTTGTCACCGTATCTGTATCATGTTGTATCATATTCATGTCGATTCTGAAAATTAAATAATTATGTGAACTCAGATGTCACGTTATTATCATATTTGTGTCCATGTAACTAACCTATCCGGATATCTGAAGGTATCCTTGTGTATTAGTATGTTTAGTTTTATTTCAAAATGCATACAAACATACAAATTTACTTGTTATTGCACACTGCTGTGTGCAATGAATGAATCTATTTATCAACAGATGTTAAGATCTGATGGCTGTCTAATGTTATGGGGGAGGGCATGCCTGACTCCTATGCCTGAATATCAAGATTCACAAACCGAAATATAGTAAGCACGGACACGACACATGACACTCCAAAAAAACGCTAGGATGCATCAAAACCGATGGTGTGTCCTTGTCGATCACCGTATCTGTATCGTGTCATATCGTATTCGTGTCCATGTATCTAACTAATCTGAAAATTAAAGAATTATGTGAACTCGGATGTTATACACATCTTACCTTGGTCGTATCTTATCTGTGTCCATATAACTAACATATCTGGAAAGTATCCTTACCTTCAGTATCTGAAGATATCCTTATTGCACACTTGTGTGTAATTAATGAATCTATTCATTAACATGTTAAGAGATGGCTGTCTGATGTTAGGGGGAAGGACATGCCTGACTCCTATGCCTGAATATCAACATTCACAAACCAGAAATATAGGAAGCACGGACACGACACATAACACTCCAAAACACGCTAGGATGCATCAAAACCGATGGCGTGTCCTTGTCACCGTATCTGTATTGTGTCGTATCGTATTCATGTCCATGTAGCTAACTAATCTGAAAATTAAAGAACTATGTGAACTCGGATGTTATACATATCTTACCTTGGTCGTATCGTATTTGGGTCCATGTAGCTAACATATCCAGAAAGTATTCTTATCTTCATTGTCCTTGTCGATCACCGTATCTGTATCGTGTCGTATTCGTGTCCATGTATCTAACTTATCTGAAAATTAAAGAATTATGTGAACTCGGATGTTATGCATATCTTACCTTGGTCGTATCTTATTTGTGTCCATGTAACTACATATCCGGAAAAGTATCTGAAGATATCCTTATTGCACACTGCTGTGTGTAATGAATGAATCAACAGATGTTAAGAGATGGCTGTCTGATGTTAGGGGGGAGGACATGCCTGACTCCTATGCCTGGTCTTACAAGAGGTTAGATGATCAGTTACATCTTCATTTCTGTCAAATTCTGTACAAAGCATAGAAATTCTCACAATCTCTTCGTTGTCGTCGTGTAGACGTTACAAATCAGGCTATGTATGGCAAGACCTGAAGGACGACGACCTCATCACGCCGTTCTCCGACAACGAATACGTCCTCAAAGGCTCCGAGATTGCTTCCAAGAACGACAGCTCCGCGGTGGAGGAAGAGGCAGTGCAGGTGCGGATGCTGACCCCGAGAACCCCACGGATCAGATCGCTGCGCCTGGAGGTCTGCGAGGGCGTGTCGCCCAAGACCCCTTCTCCGCCCGACCAGGAGTACTCGCCGGGGACCCTGTGCCCTCCTCCGCCTTCGGCCTCCGACGCGTCGGACGAGCCCCCCGAACGTGCTGCCGCGGACGTGGTCAGGTCGACCCGTGGAAGCAGATGCATGACCGGCACAGCAAGTTCATGGAGAAGGAGGCCGCCGCGAAGAAGAGCAATAGCGGTGGCGGTGGTGGCCGTTCTTGGTGGTCGGGCCGGAGGACGTCGAGCTTGCTTCGCAACCTCCTCAGTTGCGGGGCAGTGAGACGAGCAACTCTACGCTGACAGTCAAGAAAGACATGCATACTGATGGCAACGGCAAGCATGCTGCAAAATTTTCTTCGTCAACTAACTCCAGGTAATTAGCAATGAGAACTTCTCGAGTTTGATCAATTCTGATGAAGAGTTCTATGTTCCAATTCTTCTTCGTCTTCTCTAGCTCGACTCGACATTAATCGTTTTTATTCATCAGTTCATCGACAGATTTCTAAAAAAATATGGTTAAATTTTAACTTGATATCCTCATCTGTGTCAGTTTTTTAACTTAATATTCTAAACTTTAGAACTAGACAACTTGGTACATTCACCTATTGAATATTTTTAAGTAGATTTCCTCCGCTAATCAGCTGAAGCAAATTACTCCTCCCTCTTCCACCCCAACCACCATTATCCTCTGGTTGCCCTCCGGCTGCCGCCCACCACCTGCCCACAACTCCCACCTTATCAGGGCCGGCGTTGAGGTAAGCCGAGCAAGACTTGGAGCTTGGGCAACCCCCAGGCTCAGCATGATTCTACCAAGGTCAGGATCACAGACGACCACTAGAACCAACTGACAATAAGGTCAAGGGACAACCAAAATTAGCTCCAGAATAGGACAATCCAACCCTCCGGACCGGCCCTGCACCCTGCCACCTCCCACCCATGCTGCCCCCCTCCCCTATAGCCGACGAATGGAAGTAGGGGTACCCCTCCCGCCCCCCGGCCCCTCCTCTGTCGGTGCCGATGAGAGGAAAAAGGGGGGGGTGGGGGTGGAGGGGGGAGAGGGAGAATGAAGCTAGGAGTATTTTTGTCATTTCGATTTTTCTGTTAATACTGTTAGAATATTAAGTTGTACAATTATAGTTGATGAATCAAATTGTCTACTTTTAAAGTTTAGAATATTAAGTTAAAAAATTGGAATAGTTATCGATCATTGATTCAATGGAAAAGCTCGGAAAAAGATGGGCAACAAGGAAGCCTCTGGCGTACGCAAGCCGGCAATCGATCCAATTGCCTGTAAGTCCTTTGTCCATAGTTTTGTCGAGGACACAGTCGGTAACATATGGCAAACTCTAGTCAAATTAGGCAATTAGCACCAACATTAGTACATACTTGCTCTTGTATTTTTGCATATGTCCATTGTCCATACACACCAATTATGTAGACTATGAAGCGAGTACTATATGTTACACGTTGTTATGTTGCTTGCGGTTTGTGACCGCAAGTCACGTGACGGTTTTCCATTGACTTCTTGGTTGAAATTTTAAGAGAACGGGGCCGTGATAGCAGGGAGGGCCAATGATTGGCTGTCACGTGGGCCTGCAGTCATGTCCGCGATCACAAATAGCGAACAAAATATCATTTTTGTACATGTTATGGACTGTTTGCTCAATGTAGGCAATGTGGCAATGCATTGAGGCCCGAGAAACTGCATCTGCACACGAAATCGTGCAGGGGTTTGGAAGCGAGAGAACGGAACAGCTTCGACAGACGACAGTAGTTGCAGAGGAGTGAGCAGAAGCTTCAGATATTGATGCGAATGTCTCAACTTCATTCTCCTAACTTTCTTTCTTCCTCCTCTCCTATTTGGTTACATTTACTACATGAGTGAAGTTTGTAGGAGAAAGAGAAGTAAAAACAAGTCTGAAATAACATAGAACAACTTGGATTGTCATCTTCTTGAGAATTCTCTTTTATTTATGCACATTGATCTTCATAATTGGTTTGAGTAAGTAAACCCTGTCTTCATTGCTGTAGAACGACTGCATTGTCTACTTTACATACTTCTTTAACTAACCTCGGAATGAATGAGCAGAGTGCCCCCAACTCTTCAAAGTAACAGGGGCTATCACATGAACAACATACTTAGTTTGAGATATTGTTAGGCGTCGACACACAATTTCAAACACCCAAAATTTTCTTCCTTGTGCAACCTCTCAACACATTATTTGTGTTTTTCCACATTACTCGTGGTTTCGAATCCCATTGTAGGGGTTCGTAAGTTTTAGAAATCGTGACAGCATCATGGCAGTCCTAATGGTGATATATTTACATATACTTCTTTGACTAACGTTAGACACACAACTCTTGCGGCGGCAGTTTCGACGGGGATGACTTCATGGACATCGTGTATCGTCAGATGTCTCTCGTTCTGGTCGCATTTTTCGAATATTGCAACTCAAGAAACCCGAAAGATTGTGTGGCTAGATATATGAAGCAAATTATTATTATTATTTCAATATATATATATATATATATATATATATATATATATATATATATATATATATATATATAATATATAATCATGAAATGTGTATAAAATTGAAGAATAATAAGGGATATTTTAGTAAATGCACTTATTCCAAATGTTGAAACTAGCATATACCCCACTATTTTTTAAATAGCAAATACCCGTACTCCTATGTAAAACAGCAAAAAAAAGTGGGGATATATCATAAAATTTTTACTGTTTCGTAAAAAAAATAGGAGTATTTGCTAGTTAAAAATAATAGTGGGAGTATATGTTAGTTTCAGCATTTAGAATGTAAACATTTGCTAAAATATTCCTAACTATAATTATATAAATCTCATTCAATTTTTTTTTTAAAATCGAAACCGAAACTTTAAATCAAAACCGAATAAAAAAATTTAGTATCTTATTCGATGATTCTTGACCCAAAATCGAATAATGCTCACCTCTACTATAATGTAATGTTTCATGGTTCAAACTGTTGGACCATAGTTAGAACATGTTTTCAAAGCAAAAGGGTGTTGTTGCCTAAAATTTACAATTTTCCACAAACAATTAATAAAAATTAAAATTTAGGTCTTCATGCCAACAAAATTTTAATATTTCGAGTAATGGACTGTTCCAAGCAGAACCTTCCCCAGAGAATTCTTCAGCACCGAGCTATGAATTAATTCAAAGGCCCATTTTTTTTTCTATTGACTTTTTGGCATGGCAACCAAACTTTTTATTATTATTTGGAATCTCCATTTAAAATGCACCCGCTCCACTTTTGACTCATTAATCAGGGGACCAAATGAAGCATCCTTGTCATACTCTTTAAGGTTAACACCTATTGATTTTTATTTATTTATTTATTTTCTATTTTTATTTTCATTGTAAAAGAATTTCTGGAGTCTCTTCTCCGGGAAGATAGAATAAATTAAGATTGAGTAGTAGGAATGAACGAACATCTTTCAATCAAAAAAAGATTTCTTCTTCCCCTATTTGTTGTTTCTTATAACACAAGAAAACCCGGATTCTAGACTTTTTTCAAAAAAAGAAAAGCAGTTCGAGCTTGAGTTCCGTTGGAGTTTTGGGTAAATTGTGGAGTATGTCTATTTATTTCTGGTTCTAGGACCAGTACTTCTAGGGATCGACTCGGCTCTCTCAAATTGTTTCTCATTATTAAGAAAATGTAACAAAGAAAATACGAGCATTATATACGACAAATAGAAATGTCTATAGGGCCGACCCAGAGGACGGACGAGATGTGTGAGTGTTGAATCCATTTTTTTGTGCTTTTTCTCAACAAACTGGTATCAAAGCTCTAATGTTCACACACACACACACACACACACACACACACACACACACATGTTCACACAGAGAGAGCATATCTATGGATAAGATGAACACATATGGTTACTCTCACTGGGGAAACCAAACAATTTGAAAGTCAAGGATAGATGATCTACTCAGGTGCAATGATCTACATGGTCCATTGGAGGGCGAGAAGCTAAGCGAGCATACATGTCTACTGAATGTCTACTGATGACTGGAAAAGGACCGATTAAAAGACGGTTGGAATCATCCGCCAATGGCTGGACGACTTGGTGTTTCATCATGTCTCTATAGAGAGTTCGTTAAAGGTATTTGTGGGAGAAGCTGTATTTATTGTATGAATGGAAGACGACTAAGAACAACATGTTCTTATTTATGAGCTCTTCAACTCAAAGTACACGGATGGTGCCTCGGTGGCACAACATCTGAACGAGTTTCAAGACATTATTAATCAACTATCAATGATGAAAATGGTGATTGAGGATGAGCTTGAAACCCTATTTCTTTTGAGTTCTTTACAAGAGAGTTGGGAGACATTGGTGGTGTTTGTGAGTAATTTTGCACCTGACGAAGTTGTCACGATGAAGTTGGTTAAAAGTAGCTTGTTGAACGAGAAGGTCCAATATAATAAATAGGAATTATTGTAGGACTCCACTTCGGTTGCTTACTACGGGAAGGGAAGACTCATGTCACAGCCGAGGACATGAGGAAGTTCTCGGCACCTTGCGAAGGTGGATCTCAAGAACGACTGCCATTAATAGGGTAGGTGGGTCATTTTATGCGAGACTGCAAGAACTTCAAAGATGAGAAGATTAAAGGCAAGAACGACCGGGAGGATCTTTCAGCTCTCATCATCACAACAACAAAAGTGATGGAATCTTATGGAACGTGTCATGACGAAGAATAGGTCTTGGACACGGAGGCTGTCTTATCATGTCACTCCATGAAGGAGGATCTTTATGACGTATCAAAATGACAAGTTCGAACATGTGAAGATTGCCGACAAGGGAACAGTTGCAGTTGTGGGCATTGTCACGCCCCGGTCCTGTAGGACCGATCGTCCTCGCTAAGGCGTGATGCCGTACGAGCTTAGGTTGCGCTCGTGCAAGGCCAGGTACTGAAACGACCGATTTAAGGCTACGCTACAGTGTCATACAGAGTGTCCCCATTTGCAGCGGAATGTAAATGAACACAAGTTAAAACAAATTCAAACTCTTTATTGATTTTCAAAAAGTTTACAAACGGCGCTAGGCCGAGTTTACAAGTCGCTCAAACTCTCTATCTCTCTGAAACATAAAAGGCGTGCCAAGTGG